>BLSH010030658.1:1886055-1933178 GCA_018402905.1 Glandirana rugosa
GCAGGCTAGCAGCAGGTAAATGGAATTGGACGCGGAATCCTCGACGCATATCGCAGGCCCATATCTCTACTATGTGCAGACACAAAGATTTTGGCAAAGGCTCTAGCGGTTAGATTGAACAAAGTCATGCAGAGATTAATACACCCAGATCAGTCGGGGTTTATCCCCAATCGCTCCACTAGCGTGAACATTAGGAGGGTATATCTGAACATGCAAACACAAATAGAGAATGGGGGAACTAGAGCAATAGTAAGTCTGGATGCCGCTAACGCTTTTGATTCCCTCGAGTGGGAGTACCTTTGGCGGGTCCTTGAAAAATTTGGGTTCGGCTCTTCTTTTGTTGGATGGGTTAAAACGCTATACGCAGCTCCTAAGGCGCAGGTTAAGGTAAATGGACGACGATCGGACGCATTTCAATTAACGAGGGGGACGAGGCAGGGTTGTCCCCTGTCTCCTCTCCTTTTTGCCTTGGCGATGGAGCCTCTCGCACAGGCGGTTAGAAGCTCTGAGCAAATACAAGGGTTCAGTAGGGCAATAGGAGAAGAAAAAATTGTGTTGTATGCTGACGATGTCTTGTTATTCCTGGGGGATACCCAGGGATCACTATCAGCAGCAATAAAACTGGTAAAGGAGTTTGGCTCATTTTCAGGTCTCAAAATAAATTGGGAGAAATCGGCACTCCTAGCACTGGACCCTATAAGTTTTTCCATCCCAGAGGAAGTAGAACAGCTAGAAGTGGTAGATAAAATAAAATATCTGGGAATAATAATATCAAGAGATCCCAATCAGTATATAAAAGACAATTTAATACCTTTGTTAACAAAATTTAAAAGGAAAAGCGAAATCTGGAGACATCTTCCCCTATCAGTTGCGGGCAGATGTAGCCTGATTAAAATGGTATGGATGCCACAATTAATGTATATTTTGCATAATTCCCCCATATGGATCTATAAAATATGGTTTAAAAAACTAGATACCATATTTAGGGACTTAATATGGAACAAAGGCGTTGCAAGGATACGTCTGGATACGTTACAACGGCAACCAGAGGAGGGGGGAGTGGGGCTACCACACCCCAGAAACTACTTTATAGCAGCCCAACTACAACATCTAGTTGGATGCGGGGTAAGGGGAGGAAGAGATACCAATAGCCAGATATTGCTCTCAGACTCCCTACATAATAACCTGATAGAAGCCTTGGAGGCAAAGTCCTTCACCTCATGGTCCCCTACCCGGAAATTGATTGTGAAACTATGGGATACAACTAAGGCGCTGTTAGGATACGGGACATTGTCAAAATTTACTCCCTTATGGAACAATAATTCACTGAAAGAATTAAAAGAGTTGGAAAAAATTAAGGAATGGGAGCAGAAAGGTTTATATCAACTTGCCCAGTTATATACAAACAACAGCCTGAAATCCTTTGAAGAACTAAGGAGTGAGTTCAATATTTCAAATCAATCCCATTTCAGATATACTCAAATAAGACACGCGCTTGGAGCTCAATTCAAAAACCAGCCCATAGAGTGGGGCGAATTACCCATCCTGCAGAAGATAGCGGACCCAATATTATATAGAGGAGCTATTTCCAGCCTTTATAGGGACCTGGGTGAGCACCTAAAAGAGAAGGAGGAAGAATCCCCTATTAGGAAAAAATGGGAAGAAGATATAGGAGAGATACCCATAGAACAGTGGAAGAGAATACTAAAAACATGTCCGGTGGTATCAATGTCTCCAGCCCAAAGAGTGTCTCACTTATATTTAATATATAGAGTTTATTACACTCCAAAAAGACTATACCAGATGGGGAGGAAACAGGATGATAGATGCTCTAGATGCCAAGGAACAGGTAACATGATACACATGTTGGAGATGCCCCAAACTGTTTAGATATTGGGAGGGAGTGATAGGTACTATTAATAGGATATTCAACCTTACCTTAGAAAGGGAAGTCAGAGTATGTATCCTGGGTGACATAGAAGGGGAAATAGGTAACTCTGAGCATCTTGAAATGATTGTGGGGTGTCTGTACCAGGCCAGAAAAATGATCGCCCTAAAATGGCAGGCTAGAAGTCCACCAACAGTAGAGGAATGGGTCAATACAGT
Source organism: Glandirana rugosa (assembly GCA_018402905.1). Lineage (NCBI taxonomy): Eukaryota > Metazoa > Chordata > Amphibia > Anura > Ranidae > Glandirana > Glandirana rugosa. The sequence continues at coordinate 1,888,162 of BLSH010030658.1, forward strand.
AAATGAAACCGGATGTAAAGAGAAAATAATGTATATTAAAAGAGGAAAAATAGATAGGTATGAAAAGAAATGGGGGCAATGGGTACAGGAAATGGACAAGTAGTTTAGTAACCAAGGGGGAGATAAGAGACAAGTTATAAGGGAGAGAGGAAAGAAGGGGAAGCAAGAAAAAAAGAAAAAAAAAGAGAAAAAGAGGAGATTGTGTTACTGAGAGAGTGAATGTGTCTCTAGAATGAATGAGAGGAGAGAGGGAGGAAGAGGAGAGAGAATGTGGGATGATTGGTGCGGTAAGAGACGATAAGGGAGGTGAATGGTACTGTATATGCTTTGTACCTAGCAAGATATTCATGAGGATTGTTAATGGATTGATAGGTGAGAGGGAAGGGGGGAGGGGAGGGAAAAGAAAGTTTTGTTAAAAATAAAAATTTAATAGAAAGACCACTATGATGTGACTAATCCGGAGCACAGCATGATATAAAAAAGCTGAAGATAATGAGCCTCCGGTCGTCATCTGATGTGGAAAAAAAAAAAAAAAAAAAGAAAAAAAAAAAAAAGAAATGTTCAACTTCATGGCCATAATCCTTTCATGTGGCCTTATAGTCAGAGGTGAAGGTTTGCAAGCAAGGCTCCATCAGTGCACAGTATTCAGCTACAATGACACATTACCTAGCAAATGTTTTTGAAGCCATTGTGGATGGAGTGGGTAAGGGTTTGGCCCTCTCTCTTGTCTATTGCTAGTCTTAACCGGTCTGAGAAATTTCCTTGGGTAGCTCCAGAGAAAAAAGGGCATAATTCATCTTTTGTTTCAAGAAGACTAGTGGTGTATAGAGGAAAGTGTCAAGCTTGCATCTGCACATAATACAACATGTTTGGTGCTTTTCTCCATAGGCTTTTTTTTTGCTATCTGTGTCCCTCTTAGGGAGATTAATCTCCTCTATTGCTTAGCTTTTGATTGGCTACTCAACCAAAAACCAAGGCCTGGGCGCATTATGCACAACAGGGTAGGCTGCCATTGGGGCTGGCACTCAGTGGTTCCTCACACCTACCTCCATGTCACTAACATTGGAAGTAATGACTTAAAGGTTGGGAGGAGGAAATATTGAGTGCAACAGTGAACACGGGAGATCGACACTCCTGAAAGTGTTGGTTTCTCAGCCGATTTCGGTGGAATAATTCAATTCAATATAGCAGCATGGGAGAGGTAAGCATTTACTCTCTTCTTTTGAGGGCAGATCTTTTTGGACAGGTTTATTTTTCTGATAGAGTTAGTTGAAATGACAAAAGGTTGCCACCTAGAAAAACAAGAAAAAACAAACATTGGTACTAATATACAATGTTTTTGTACTATGGCATGCCTCCTCAAATTGAATCTCGTTAGGTGATCTCACTATTGCAATAGTTTTGTGAACAATCTATTTTTTTTTTTATTTGCTGTCTGTCATTTCAGGCTATGAATAGACTGGGTTATACCTGGGATTATATGATAGGATGTTTGCTATGTAAATAAAATATTTAATAACAGCTTTTTATCAAACATTTAAGTCTGGCCAACACTTGCTTTTAGGAAAAATTGCCAAAAAAAATATTTTAATCCATTTTTCCCTGTGTACGCTTTCATTGTATTTCCCTATAAATAGATCAGTTATTTGTTTTGAATGCTAGCCTAAAGCTTTTTATTCATCTTAACATGCCTGCATAGTTAAATAAACATCTTCAAATATCTGCTGCTAACACTATTTTCACTTTACCTCTACAGTACAAACATAGTTCAGTAAATGACATTTATTGTTCTGAATTTCACAAAGCTGATCAAAATGAAATAAAAATTCATTGATGTCAGAGGTCAAGCTTTCAATTCCAGGCTTCAGTAATGGTTATTGAATAAATCTTAGGAACCTGCAGCTGTATAATAAATATTAGAACAAATTACCTACTGGTCAGTTATACTTGGGTTATTTTAGGCTGTATGGTGAATATTTACTAAAAAGATTAGATGGATGCACACCATAACTTGACAAATAACACATGAAAAGAATCACATTGCTGATGTGTAAATTGTTTTGAACAGTTGTGATGGTGTAGGCTTACTATGATCACAAATATGACCAGGAATCCCAAGGTGCCATAATGTGACAAAGATGTTGTTACAAACACCTGACTTCTTCTTTGGTCTCTGACTACCCACGTATGTATGCCAACAGTACTCAAAACATGATACATAAAATTAACCTGCACTCCATTTAAAACTTTAAAAAATAAAAGTTCTGCCTAAAAGCAGACACCAAAAGATGTTAACTGTCAATTACTTCATGGCTGAGCTTCACTAATTGACATTCCACTGTCCAGTGACAGTGCCCTTACCGACTAAAGAGAAACTCTCCTTGGAGAGTGAAATGACAATTGGCAGGGCTTTGCCATGAGGTATCATGTAAGAATAGAGAAAAAGAATGGTATGTGTCTACATCTATCATCAGGTTATTTTGATTTGATAGGGCACATCTCAAGGACGAGTCAAATGTGTAGAAATACTCTCTTGTAATGGCTATAGAGTGAATAAGTAATCTACCTAGATCAGTGTTTTTCATTCGTTTTTGAGTCAAGGCACCCTATCCTGCACAATTTCAGGGCACTCCATTCTAAAATGTAAAAAACTAAAATAATAGCAAAATAATAATAACAGCAATATCTACATGTGCAGGACTAGGGATGAGCCGAACACCACCCCCATCCCCCCCCCCCCCTGGTTTGGTCTGCACCAGAACACCGCGAACGGGCAATACGTTTGTTTGAGTACACAAACCCTATTAAAATCAATGGGGCTCGAACAGGGAAAATCAAAAGTGCTCGTTTTAAAGTGTATGGGGACCCGGGTACTGCCCTAAGAGACATGTATCAATGCCAAAAAAAGTTTTAAAAAAGATTGTTTTTTAACCACTTCAATACAGGACACTTATACACCCTTCCTGTCCAGACCAATTTTCAGCTTTCAGTGCTCTCACATTTGAATGATAATTACTCAGTCATGCAACACTGTAACCAAACAAAATGTTTATCATTTTTTTCACACAAATAGAGCTTTCTTTAAAAATTTTGCAAATAAGTAATTTTTTGTTCATAAATTTGGGCCAAAAACCTATACTGCTACATATCTTTGGTAAGAAATAACCCAAATAAGTGTATATTATTTGGTCTGTGTGAAAGTTATAGAGTCTACAAGCTATGGTGCCAATCATTGAAATTTGATCACACCTGATGCACTGATGGCATATCTCATTTCTTGAGGCCCTGAAATGTCAGGAAAGTACAAATAACCCTAAAGTGACCCATTTTTGAAAAGTAGACATCCCAAGTTATTTATTAAGAGGCATGGCAAGTTTTTTGAAGTTGTATTTTGTTCCCACAATTCTTGGGAAAATTAAGAAATTATTATTTATTTTGTTTACACAAAATTGTCATAACAACAAGTTATTTCTCACACACAAAGCATATGCATACTTCCAATTACACTCCAACATACATACTGCTACTCCTCCCGAGTATAGTGATACTACATGTGTGTGACTTTTTCACAGCCTGGCCACATAGAGAGGTCCAATATGTAGGGAGCACCATCAGACGTTCTAGGAGCATAAATTAGACATCTAATTTCCTAACGACCTATTACACTTTTGAAAGCCCTGGAGCACCAGGTCAACGGAATTACCCACATTACCCACAAAATGACCCCATTTTGGAAAGCAAACACCCCAACGTATATTCTATGAGAGTCTTTTGAATGGTTAATTTTTTTCCACAAGTCTTTGAAAAACGTGGAAAGAAAGTTAAAACCCTTTTATTTTTACACAAAGTGGTCAATTTATAAGATATTTCTAGCATGTACATAGCAAAAATTACCCCCCCCAAAATACATTCTGCTACTCATCCTAAGTATGGCCATACCACATGTGTGAGACTTTTACACAGCCTGGCCACATACATGGTCCAACATGCAGGGAGCACAGTCAGCCGTTCTAGAAACATAAATTACACATATAATTTCCTAATGACCTATTACACTTTTGAAGGCCCTGCAGCACCAGGGCAGTGAAATTACCCTCAAAATGACCCCATTTTGGAAAACAAACACCCAATGTATATTGTTGAGGCGTTATTAGTCTTTTGTACGGTTCATTTTTTGTCCACAAGTTTTCAGAAAACATGGAAAGAAAATGAAGACATATTTTTTTTACAAAAAGTTGTCAATTTATATGATGTTTCTAACACAGAGCATGTACATATAAAAAATTACCCCCAAAATACATTCTGCTACTTGTCCCGAGTATGGCGATACCACATGTGTACTACTTTTACACAGCCTGGCCACATAGAGAGGTCCAAAATATTAAGTAGTACCTTCGGGTGTTCTAGGAGTATACATTACATCTAATTTCATTCCTACCTATCTCACTTTTGAAGGTCCTGGAGCACCAGGACAGTGGAATTACCCATAAAAAGACCCCATTTTGGAAAGCAAAAACCCCAATGTATATTTTATGAGGCATGGGCTGCAGATAGGTACTCGGGTACTCTTATGGGCTGCAGATAGGTACTTGGGTACTCTGACGGGCTGGAGACAGGAATTCGGGTACTCTGATGGGCTGCAGATAGGAACATGACAAGTGCTCGGGTAATTTGATGGGCTGCAGATAGGAACTTGCATACTCTGATGGGCTGGTGACAGGTACTCGGGTACTCAGGTGGGTTGGTGAAAGATATTACCGGTACTCAGATGGGTTGGTGACAGGTACCCGGGTACTCAGAGGGGTTGTTGACAGGTACTCAGGTACTCAGATGGGCTGGTGACAGGTATTCTGGTACTCAGATGGTTTGGTGACAGGTGCTCGGGTACCCAGGTGGTTTGGTGACAGGTATTTGGGTACTCTGATGGGCTGGTGACAGGTACTCGGGTACTCTGATGGGCTGGTGACAAGTACTTGGGTACTCTGATGGGCTGGTGATAGGTAATTGGGTACTCAGATGGTTTGGTGACAGGTACTCGGGTTTTCTGCTGGGCTACTCGGGTACGTTGATTGGCAGGTGACAGGTACTCTGATGAGCTGTGACAGGTACTTTGATGGTCTGTGACAGGTACTTTGATGGGCTGGTGACAGGTCCTCTTTATTACTGGTGGGGGTCAATCAGTGTACTTGGCGTGTACTGCGAGTGGTAACGAGCTGTTACCCCATTCTCCTTCTCACACATGATCGGTCCACATGACAGTAGAGCGCTGGAATGGCCTTACGTGAAAAATATGTCTTTTGGGAACCTGCCACTGTGGTACAGCACATTCCACAAATTCACGAAAGGGGGCAGAGTCTACCAGCTGAAATGGCAGCAGTTGGAGTGCTAGCAATTTGGCCAAGCGATCATTCAAACGCTGAGCATGTGGATGGCTGGGACAGTATTTTTTTTTATGGTTCAGCAACTGGGGTAAGGAAATTTGCCTGCTGACATCAACTGGTTATGTACTGCTAGCAGATTGGCTGCAAGTACTTGTGGCATCCATTGCTAGACCTTCATTGCTCTCAGTGCAGGCTTTTGAGAGGACTGGAGGTATAGTAGGGATTGAGGTCACAGATGAGGAGCAAGAAGAAGTCTGCCTTATTTTATGATGTGGCTCTTTGAGGTGCTGTTGCCAACGGACTGCATGGCAGGTTGTCATATGTCTTGTCAAGCATGTAGTGCCCAAGCGGCTGCTGTTCTGACCGGCTTAATCCGCTTCAGACATAGATTGCAAACAGCAACGGTGCACAAGTGTTGAAAAAAGCCCAAACCATTGTATTGCAGTGTAAAATTGCTGTCCCCTCAAAATAACTCAACACACAGCCATTAATGTCTAAATCACTGGCAACAAAAGTGAGTACGCCCCTAAGTGAAAATGTCCAAGTTGGGCACAAATAGCCATTTTCCCTCCCCGGTGTCACGTGACTCGTTAGTGTTACAAGGTCTCAGGTGTGAATGGGGAGAAAACTATTTTTTGCTCTACATAAAGATGACCTGAGCTATAAGAAGATTGTCAAGACCCTGAAACTGAGCTGCAGCACAGTGGCCAAGACCATACAGCTGTTTAACAGGACAGGTTCCACTCAGAACAGGCCTTCCGTGGTCGACCAAAGAAGTTGAGTGCACATGCTCAGCGTCATATCCAGAGGTTGTCTTTGGGAAATAGAAGTATGAGTGCTGCCAGCATTGCTGCAGACGTTGAAGGGGTGGGCGGTCAGCCCGTCAGTGCTCAGACCATACGTCACACACTGCATCCAATTGGTCTGCATGGTTGTCATCCTAGAAGAAAGCCTCTTTTAAAGATAATTCACAAGAAAGCCCACAAACAGTTTGCTGAAGACAAGCTGACTAAGGACATGGATTACTGGAACCATGTCCTGCAGTCTGATGAGACCAAGGTAAACTTATTTGGTTCAAATGGTGTCAAGCGTGTGTGGCGGCAACCAGGTGAGGAGTACAAAGACAAGTGTGTCTTGTCTACGGTCAAGCATGATGGTGGGAGGGTCATGGTCTGGGGCTGCATGAGTGCTGCCGGCACTGCAGAGCTACAGTTCATTGAGGGACCATGAATGCCAACATGTACTGTGACAAAGTGAAGCAGATTATTATCCCCTCCCTTTGGAGACTGGGCCGCAGGGCAGTATTCCAACATGATAATGACCCCAAACACACCTCCAAAATGACCACTGCCTTGCTAAAGAAGCTGAGGGTAAAGGTGATGGACAGACCAAGGATGTTTCCAGATAAAACCCTATTGAGCATCTATGGGGCATCCTCAAATGGAAGGTGGAGGAGCAAAAAGTCTCTAACATCAACCAGCTCCATGATGTTGTCATGGAGGAGTGGAAGAGGACTCCAGTGGCAACCTGTGAAGCTCTGGTGAACTCCGTGGCCAAGAGTGTTAAGGCAGTGCTGGAAAATAAAGGTGGCCACACAAAATTTTACACTCTGGGCCCAATTTGGACATTTTCGCTCACAGGTATACTCACTTTTATACACTGTAATACAAGTTGTACACTCACTACTTTACATTGTAGTAATGTGTCATTTCTTCAGTGTTGTCATATAAAAAGATATAATAACATATCTACAAAAATGTGAGGGTTGTACTCAATTTTGTGAGATACTGTATATACTATAGAAGGTACATATATATTTTTACAGTGCCAGAACGGACTCTATATACTATACACTGAATGAGCTGTATATAGCTTACACTAAAGGCAGGGTGTTTTATATATATATATATATATATATATATATATATATATATTATAGAAAATACATATATATTCTTACACTGCCTGAACTGACTCTATATAATATACACTGAATGAGCTCTATATAGTCTACACTAAAGGCAGTGTAATATATATATACAATAGAAGGTACATATATATATTCTTACACTGCCTGGATGGACTCTATATACTATACACTGAATGAGCTGTATATAGTCTACACTAAAGACAGCATAATATATATATATATATATATATATATATATACACAGTATCTCACAAAAGTGAGTACACCCCTCACATTTTTGTAAATATATTATTATATCTTTTCATGTGACAACACTTTAGAAATAACACTTTTCTACAATGTAAAGTAGTGAGTGTACAGCTTGTATAACAGTGTAAATTTGCTGTTCCCTCAAAATAACTGATCACACAGCCATTAATGTCTAAACCGCAGGCAACAAAAATGAGTACACCCCTAAGTGAAAAATGTCCAAATTGGACCCAAAGTGTCAATATTTTGTGTGGCCACCATTGTTTTCCAGTGCTGCCTTAACCCTCTTGGGCATGGAGTTCACCAGAGCTTCACAGGTTGTCACTGGAGTCCTCTTCCACTCCTCCATGGCAACATCACAAAGCTGGTGGATGTTAGAGACCTTGCTCTCCTCCACCTTCCATTTGAGGATGCCCCCCCAGATGCTCAATAGAGTTTAGGTCTGGAGATATGTTTCTCCAGTCCATCACCTTTACCATCAGCTTCTTTAGCAAGACAGTGGTCGTCTTGGAGGTCGTTATCATGTTGGAATACTGTCCTGCGGCTCAGTCTCCAAAGGGAAGGGATCATGCTCTTCTTCAGTATGTCACAGTACATGTGGGCATTCATGGTTCCCTCAATGAACTGTAGCTCTACAGTGCCAGCAACACTCGTGCAACCCCAGACCATGACACTCTCACCACCGTGCTTGACTGTAGGCAGGACACTTGTCTTTGTACTCCTCACCTGGTTGCCTCCACACCAGCTTGACACCACCTGAACCAAATAAGTTTATCTTGGTCTCATCAGACCACAGGACATGGTTTCAGTAATCCATGTCCTTAGTCTGCTTGTCTTCAGCAAACTGTTTGCAGGCTTTCTTGTGCATCATCTTTAGAAGAGGCTTCCTTCTGGGATGACAGCCATGCAGACCAATTTGATGCAGTGTGCGGTGTATGATCTGAGCACTGACAGGTTGACCCCCCCACCGTTTCAACCTCTGCAGCAACGCTGGCAGCATTCGTAGGTCTATTTCCCAAAGACAACCTCTGGATATGATGCTGAGCATGTGCACTCAACTTCTTTGTTCGACCATGCCAAGGTCTGTTCTGAGTGGAACCTGTCCTGTTAAACCGCTGTATGATCTTGGCCACCATGCTGCAGCTCAGTTTCACTTAGGGGTGTACTCACTTTTGTTGCCAGTGGTTTAGACATTAATGGCAGTGGCTTGAGTTATTTTGAGGGGGCAGCAAATTTACACTGTTATACAAGCCGTACACTCACTACTTTACATTGTGGAAAAGTGTTATGTCTTCAGTGTTGTCACATGAAAAGATTTAATAAAATATTTACAAAAATGTGAGGGGTGTACTCAAACCATGTCCTGTGGTTTCATGAGACCAAGATAAACGTATTTGGTTCAGATGGTGTCAAGCGTGTGTGGTGGCAACCAGATGAGGAGTACAAAGACAAGTGTGTCTTGCCTACAGTCAAGCATGGTGGTGGGAGTGTCATGGTTTGGAGCTGCATGAGTGCTGCCAGCACTGGGGAGCTATAGTTGAGGGAACCATGAATTCCAACATGTACTGTGACATACTGAAGCAGAGCATGATCCCCTCCCTTCGGAGACTGGGCCGCAGGGCAGTATTCTAACATGGTAACGACCCAAATACCCCTCCAAGACGACCATTGCCTTGCTAAAGAAGCCGAGGGTAAAGGTGATGGACTGGCCACTCATGTCTCCAGACCTAAACCCTATCGAGCATCTGTGTGTCATCCTCAAACAGAAGGTGGAGGAGTGCAAGGTCTCTAACATCCAACAGCTCTGTGATGGCATAGAAGAGGACTCAAGCGGCAACCTGCAAAGCTCTTGTGAACTCCATGCACAAGAGTTAAGGCAGTGCTGGAAAATAATGGTGGCCATGCAAAATATTGACACTTTGGACCCAATTTGGACATTTTCACTTAGGGGTGTATTCACTTTTGTTGCCAGCGGTTTAGACATTAATAGCAGTGTGTTGAGTTATTTTTAAGGGACAGCAAATGTACATTGTTATATAAGCTGTACACACACTACTTTACATTGTAGCAAAGTGTCATTTCTTCAGTGTTGTCACAGTGTTACTCTGCCTGTATATACTCTACTGCAGTAGATTGATATACTACACTGACTAAACTAGCTGAACTAGAATAACATGAGCCTCCGTGTACATGCTACATGGGGCAGCTGTTAAAGCGGCATTATATACTGAGGGGAGTGGACGGAGACCCCTGAGACATGGTTTGGCCAAAGGCACCCTGACTTTTAGCCAATTATGTCTCTCAAAACAGAGCGCGCTATGATTGGCCAAAGCACGCAGGTCCTGTGCATGCTTTGGCCAATCAGTGGGCGGCATTTTGCGCGGTCTAGCAATGCATTATTGCATTATTGGGCCAATGAATTTAGCGCAAATGCCTCATAATGTTCTAAATTCAGCGAACGGCCGAACAGCCAATGTTCGAGTCAAACTTACACTTGGCTCGAACCGTCAGCTCATTTTTACACAGGATTCCAAACGTTAGAGGTGATTTATTCTTCCGAAGCATAAATATACCTTTGCACACTGGTACTGACTAGTATTCCATTATTTCTCTTCTCCCTCACTCAGCTAATGTGACCCCAGTGCTGACAGAGAGGGGCAAGAGAGGGGCAAACAAGGATGCTGTGCAGGCACCAGACCTTTTCCTTATTGATTAATGACATCATTGGTTTCTAAGACCTAGATGGCTAGAAGGTTGTAATGGTGTGCAATGAAAACCTGTGGCTTTCTGTAACTAAAAGGCAGTCTTCATCCATCCCACTGGCTTGTATACAATTTTTGGGCAATTTTTAGACATTTCGTCAAGGCACTCCTGAAAATACATACAGAGAGAACTATGGAAACTGCCATTGTTGAACTCCCAGCAAAATGCTAATTGTCTAGCTGTATCTGGCTTGCTTTCTGATTTGGAGGAACTATGTGGCTAAAGACGACAGAGAAATGTCTGGACTCCAGATCTTCATATTTCTGGGTCAGTGACTCAGAAGGCGTTGATGGCAGAAAGAAGGCTCCAGCATATATATTTGCTTGGTATATATTTTCTTTAAAGGTCCTACCAACTTCACATATTAACCCCTTCCTTACCGGGCACTTAAACCCCCCTCCTGCCCAGACCAATTTTTGGCTTTCAGCGCTGTCGCATTTTGAATGACAATTGCGCGGTCGTGCGACGTTGTACCCAAATAAAATTTGCGTCCTTTTTTCCCACAAATAGAGCTTTCTTTTGGTGGTATTTGATCACCTCTGCGTCACTTCTGATTGCCGCTATAAACAAAAAATGAGCGACAATTTTGCAAAAAAGAACAATATTTTTTACTTTTTGCTAAAGTACAAATCCATTAAAAAAAATATTCATCAGTTTTGGCCAATATATATTCTTCTACATATTTTTGGTAAAAAAAAAAAATCGCAATCGGCGTATATTGATTGGTTTGCGCAAAAATTATCGCGCTACAACCTGGGAATTGATTTATGGCGTTTTTATTATTTTTTATTTTTTTACTAGTAATGGCGGCGATCTGCGATTTTTATCGGGACTGCGATATTGCTGCAGAAATGTCGGACATTTTTTACACATTTTTGGGACCAATGACATTTATACAGCGATCAGAAATTTAAATATCCACTGATTACTGTGTAAATGTCATTGGCAGTGAAGGGGTTAACCTGCAGGGGGCAGTGAAGGGGTTAACAAATGTTCCCTGGGTGTGTTCTAACTGTGGGGGGGCAGGGCTGGTCGGCACATAACAGATCTAACTGATCCCAGTGACAGGGATCAGTAGATCTGGTATGTCCCCTGTCACAGAACGGAGAACCGCCGTGTTTACAACGGCGGTTCCCCATTCTGAGGCTCCTAAAAGAGATCGGCGGGTCTCGGGCGGACATCGAGTCCGCCCGACCCACGGGCACACTCGCGCAGCGTGCGGCGCGCTGCCGCTGCCGCCAGGGGGCGCACCAGGAGCGTGCACAGTGGACGACGTCCATGGACGTCGTCCGGGCATTTCAGATCCGCTCTGGAGCCGTACTTCGGCAATAGCGCGGATCTGAAGTGGTTAATATCACTACTAAGCCATTGAAGGTATAAAGCAACCCTAAAGCAGCACTTCTGTGTATATTACAGAAAAGCTAGTTAGTGCACTTAAATACTTATTGGTCAGATGGAGCGGGTTCTCTGCAAGTCCCGCTGGTCCCTGTCTTCACTGTGATCTACTTGTTTACTGCGTCCTGTGTGAGGCAGAGGCACTGATTGACTGCTCAGGCAGAGGAAGCCAAGGAAAGCCTTACCACAGGGAAATGCAAAAGAGGAAGCAGTTGGCTGCTAACCAAGTATTTAAAAATTCAGCAAAATGCAAAGTATTGCTACTAGTATAAACACTTCTAAAGCTGAACTGGAGATTCTAACATTCTCCCTTCAGTAGCACCCTGAAGGAGCACCCTTCTTGCATCCCACACTATTGATAATCCTTGTCTATGGGCTTATTGGTTTAATACTAACTGGCTACAATTTCCACATGGACTTCTACTACAGTACTATTGCAAGGAATGGAGGCAGAACTAGTACTTGCAGATGGACAACTTTAACTTTCCTAAAACTTCAGGAGAAAGTTAGCAATCCCGTGCTTCTTTCACTTCATCTTATTTGCTCCTCCTCATCACCTATCTTAAGTGCTTTTTCTCTCTTCTCTCTCCTATTCCTTGTCCCTCAAGTACTATAACAAAGGGATAGGTGGTCCCACTCCACACCCTGCTCTAAAGATTACACGTTTTTCTCTGCTATGAACTAGTCATACCAAGTAGACAGAGAGCTGCTCTGGTTGATTAATGGATGGATTGAGCCGGCAACACTGTAGACCATATAACAATTTATTGGTGACTGGTTGCGACTACGGCTCTCGCTGAAACGCGTCAGCTTTGTTTTATAGTCACTTATTTGCAACCAGTCCTCAATAAATTGTTATATAGACTACAGTATTGCTGGCTCAATCCATCCATTTGTCTTGTTCTGGTGTGTACGGACACACTGAGCCCAGGCACCTGTTTGTGGATCTTGCAATCAGATTGGATGTTCCTCATTGTGTTCGCTGCTCCTCTCAGACTTCACTGCTCTGGTTGATTGTTCTCTTGCAACAAGCTGCTGTCAGAGGGGAATGAGAGATTATACATTATAGAAAATCAGTTTTGATTGCTAGTAATCACCCTTATCAGCCACAGTCAGCCTCACTATTTTCAACTGCCCTCCCCTGTCCATATATTTGTAAGGTCAGCAGAGTGAACCATAGAAATGTAAAGCTAAACTCCAGCTATATTAAAAAAGTACCATGCAGTGTACCCAGTGAGTTCTCATTTATTTTAGGGGTGATGGAAAAGGTGAAAAACTTTCCTTATTCCTTACTTTCCTAAGCTTTCTCCCTGCCATATGACTGGTTCCTTGAAGCCACTTATCTTTATTGCTTGACTGGTTGCAGCTCTCCAATGGTGGTACTTAGAGTTGCCACCTCATCCCTTTAAACCCATACACATATGAATTACACAGGTTCTTAGGCTAATTTAATTCAGATGAGGCACCAAGTGAGTTTAATTACCACCTTAATCAGCCACAGAAATTGTGAGAGGACAGAAGAGAAACTGCTGCTAGGGGAGAAAATAATAAGGCAAGTATTTCACCTTAATCATCACACCTAGAGGAAACAAGCATTTAATCCACACAATGCAGGGATGGACTGCATTGAAAGGTGAATTTTTAGGATACCTGGAGATCTGTTTTAAGGAGCACTCTGCAGACAGATTGACCTACAGGGATCAGTTTGTGCCAGCTCAAGGTTGTAGACTGCTAACCTAAACTGATACTACATTAGTGAAGGTGACCCACGATATTCAAGAAGCCATCATTTTGACATTGGTAGCACCTGACAAATCCTCACAATCTGTGTAACAATTCAGATTCACTGCTGTTACTGCAATCAGTTTACTTTATCACTTTTTTTTATTTTTCAACCACCTGAGTGAAAATAAATTTATATAACATAAACTGAGGCTTATTAAACAAATGCAAATACGAAGCAATCAGTCATCTTTTATTCTTTGTGAACATGAAACAAGGGATCAGATTGGTTCCTATTGGATAAGGCTACCTTTTTATATCTCTGTTTTTTCGAAATCAACTCCATTGTGATAAACTCTTTCCAAAAACAACATAACAAAGCTTATTTGTTAATGTAGTAAAAGAAAGACTGATGTACAGTAATCCATAGCAAACTACCAAGCAGTTATTAAACGACATTGACATAATCAGTAAGAATAATGAAAGAAGTCTTCTTGTTGGTTGCTGAGAGCTACTGGAATTTGGATGGATCTTAGCTTTAATAAATAAAGTCCAATAAGTATCTCTTCTAAGACTTCAAAGCATTTTAGCTCAAATACATGATCTAGATCAAACCATTGAAAACATAATTATCAGAATTGTAGGAATATATTTAATTATACTTTTGATCGTATGGTGGCCATACATGCTTTGGTAAATCAGTAAAGCGGTATTAAACACAAAACCAAAAATGTAATATATTGCAGGAAAGAAATTCACACCATCTATTTATGGCCTGGCCTAGTTTTTCCCTCTGTCTTCACCTGGTGATTTGGCCAGTAACACACCTCTTGTATTAGAGTGCCCTTCCTAGATGAAGGAACACAGGGGCACCTTTGGGTAGCAGCATTATTAATCTTAGGGAGGTGAGTGTTAAATGTACTAGCAGATTTAGACACACTAAACATATTGAAGCCAACCTCCAGCTCACTCTTTATAAGCAGTCAGAGGCAGAGCAACATTTTTTTCCTTTCAGAATAAAGGCTTTACATAAATAAACAAAAGTACATCGTTGTAAGCACCCCTGTCAATGGTAAATGGTTTGTGTCAACCCTGAAATTGCTACATCTGCAAAAGAGCTTGTTGTGTTGAAAAACAACATGCTTACTGGCTAGATCATCCAGTGAAAATAAGGGAAAGCGCCTAAAAAGAAAACAAACACAGCCATTACATCTAAGAACTGGTAAGCTGCAATATAATAACTGTTTGCTTTTGGGTTTACTACTACTTTAATTTTTTTTCTGAACATTCTCTTTCAATAGGAATAATCGATCTATAGTCAACAACTCATCTGATCGATATGTCACATATAAGCAAGTGGTATTCAATCGATAGTTAAGATGCAATAGTAATTGATGATAATAAATTGTCAATTGTATCTCTGGTTCCACCATATAATCTCATAATCTGATTGATCGAAATACACATGTATTCATGAATAAAGTATCTCAGTGTTGCTGATTGGTGCAAACTGATTGACAGTATTCCACTCTCACCGATCGACTTATCCTGATCAAATCCAATTGAATTGAGTCTAAATTAATCCAAAAGGAAGCTATGGCTATTCAGTTTGTTTGGGATTTAAATTTTTTTGGTTGAATTGCACATCGATCAGATAAGAAAATTAAAATGTGCATGGCCACCATTATGTGGACAGCTCTGTGTTTTATGTTAATCTGTAAATCTATAGACAGCAAATAAAAAAAAAAAAGTGTGTAAATCTTTGTGAACCCAGCAAAATATGTCAAGTATTCAGCATTTTATTAATATAAACATGTTGAACACAGCATATGCAAATGCAGGTTGTTTAATTGATGGGGTGACAGCTTGTAGTTAAATTTAAAATAGATATGCCTATTTCCCATGACACAATGGTTAGGCCATTAGATCTTTAACAATACTACCAAATGTTAATATAAATTGGCAGCTGGGAGCTGTAAATATCAACGTGGCAAATGAATTCTGCTGTGACTGAATGCTTTAGTGTTACATTTATTACAGCATGCTAATGACAAAGCAGAATATTTCCTGCAAAATTTCCACAGTTACTATCCCTTAATATATCATGAAGCCATGGGGTTGCAAGCTTAGCTGACACTTCCATTAAAATGAACTACTGCAGTTCAGCTTGCGTGGTAAATGAATGTAAAATGTGTTATTATCTTCCTACGTCTGTCTCCTTGCATTAAAGTTTGTTTATAGTGTGAAAAGTATAAAATGTAGGATGCCTTTACCCAAATGTATGTATGTAATAAAAAACGTATGTATCTCCCCCCCTTTCCTAAGATATCTTATATATTCTCATATTTGTTGAGTGGTAATGTCATTCTTGTAAACCATAAGAAACACTAAACAGATGTCTTTTTTTGCAAATCCCAGCCAATCAAATTATCTCCTATTACATAATGTACAGATGGAATATGATCTATAAAGAAACTTTTTTTTCCCCAAAAACTGTTTGCATGTAAGACATTCAATATGAAATCAATTTAAAAATTGCACTACTACAGAAAAACATAAGCCCACTTGATAAATGATAAACCATTGGAAAAGTTACCATTGTAACCTGCCGTTTTAAATTGTAATGCCCTGACCTAGTTAGGCTAAAATCCGTTATAGGCTCTGCTGTACTCAGTGGAGTGGTGATCTGTTTTTTGGTCTGGTCAAGTTTCCCTAGGATTAGTGGTTGATTACTTCTGCCTGCCTCTGGAAGAAGCTTCCGGAAATAGCTGGGAGGGTCATCCACTAAAGTTATGAATATTCATCTGATCTGAGTAAATCCCTGGGAGGAGGCACCCAGAAGGTGACCGGGGAGAAGATAAATCTTTGGGAAGCCAGTTCAGCATGTTCTTATCTTGTGCCCTGGGATGTAGCCCGATGGAGATATGATTGTGAGAGGGTATCACCTGTGAAGACTGGTCTGGAGAGGGACCCTTTTCTTCCATACTGGAGAGTGTTGTATGGAAGCTGGATCGCAGCCAGCTGTCCTTGGACCCTCTGAGTAAGACTTTGATTATGGATCTGTTAGTAAAAGAGGACTCTTGCCGTTTTTTTGCGCGTTCACGGGCGTGTTCGCGCCCGTTTGAACTTGACCTTCCCTCTTCATTGCGCATCCACCCGGTTTTCCACTGTTCTCCATTGAAACCAATGGCTCCAGATCCCTTCCCAGGACAAAGTACGGACCCACCTGAACCAGTGTTGGTAAATGGAGAGGAGGAGTTCGAGGTGGAGGCCATCATGGACTGCCGGAAAAGAGGCGGTTCCACCCAGTATCTCATCAAATGGAGGGGTTATGGCCCCGAGAAAAACTCCTGGGAGCTAGAAGCAAATATTCATGCGGAGGAGCCGATCAAAGCTTTTAAAAGGAACCGCCAAGAAAGAAGTGTCCGTTTGGGCATCCGGAGGCTGCCCCTTGGGGGGGCAATGTTAGGAAAAGAGGACGTTTGCCGGTTTTTGCGTGTTCGTGCCCAAACGGCCCCATTTAAGCTCAGAACGCCCAGCAGTCAGTACTGCCCATTCTACAGATTGTGAGTGTTCCTGAGCAACCTGATTTCCTGTTTATCTGATCCTGCGACCCGGCTTGACCTTGACCTTGTTGATTTCTACCTGCACCGACCCCTAGCTTGCCTACAACCACTCTTCTGCCTGATCCTTTGTACCTCGCTGTCAGCCTGTTGACGACCCTGCCTGCATCTGACGACCTCTCTGCCTGAACCCTTTGTACCGCATTGCCCGCCTGCTACCGACCCAGCCTGTACGACCATCCACTATCTGCACGAGCTTCACTGGACCATCCATATCATCACCAGGGATCCTGTCCAGCCCTCGTGCCCCCCTGAGCTCCTGGGCTTCCTGTCTGCTCTACTGGGGACCCTCGAACCAGGGCCGCAAGAGTGGTTTCTTCCTGCACAAGACAGACTCCACCACCAGGTGCGTGACAGGATCCCAGGTGTGCATGTGCTTGGGGATGTAAATGTCCATGGTTTCTGTAGAACTAGGACTGTTTACATAGAGTTCCAGCTTATTTGTCCATACCTTCCTACCCCAGCAAAGGCTGTTAAAAGAGGATTTTGACTAAAGTGTGTGCTTATGCTAATGTATCCTTACTTTTGCAGTATCTTGGACACTATCCCATTTCTCCTGATTGCTGCAACATATTTACAAAAAGACATCCCTTAGATTGAGCCTGTGTTGTGCATGTAACTGGGTCTGGCAGCCACTAAGGTAGCTATAAAGACCTAGTCGTTCTTAATGGCCCTTCCAGGGGTAGTACTACAAAATTATGACAAATAAAAAATAAAAGTTAACTAAGAACTCCACTCCAGCTCAACTCTGCTGTGGGTTTCACTGAATCCATGGTTTTGTTCTAACTTGGTGCTCAGTAAATGTTAATCCTGCCTTCACAGATACAGACCACATCAAAAGGAATAATCTTTTAAATGAAATAGTAACACCAAACACTTTACTTAAAGCTAAACTCCAAGATATTTAGTTAATGCAAGTTAGTGCAGTTCAGAATGCGTTAATAGATTGCTAAAATGTATATGAAGGGAGAACTCTGTGCTTAGATGTAATTTTATGTGGAAAAATAACAGCCAGCACCACAGACCTTGATACAAAATAATATAAATACATGCAGTGCTTGGAAACAAGCAAATATTACATTCATTTACATGTGAAAGCTAAACAAATGTTGCTAAACAAATCACCAACGTATTGTAATAGTGTAAAAGGCCCATACAGTAAAAAGAATCACAAAGGAAAGTACTATATACAGTGAGGAAAATAAGTATTTGAACACCCTGCTATTTTGCAAGTTCTCCCACTTAGAAATCATGGAGGGGTCTGAAATTGTCATCGTAGGTCCATGTCCACTGTGAGAGATATAATCTAAAAGAAAAAAAATCCAGAAATCACAATGTATGATTTTTAAACTATTTATTTGTATGATACAGCTGCAAATAAGTATTTGAACACCTGAGAAAGTCAATGTTAATATTTGGTACAGTAGCCTTTGTTTGCAATTACAGAGGTCAAACGTTTCCTATAGTTTTTCACCAGGTTTGCACACACTGCAGGAGGGATTTTGGCCCACTCCTCCACACAGATCTTCTCTAGATCAGTCAGGTTTCTGGCCTGTCGCTGAGAAACACGGAGTTTGAGCTCCCTCCAAAGATTCTCTATTGGGTTTAGGTCTGGAGACTGGCTAGGCCACGCCAGAACCTTAATATGCTTCTTACAGAGCCACTCCTTGGTTATCCTGGCTGTGTGCTTCGGGTCATTGTCATGTTGGAAGACCCAGCCTCGACCCATCTTCAATGCTCTAACTGAGGGAAGGAGGTTGTTCCCCAAAATCTCGCAATACATGGCCCCGGTCATCCTCTCCTTAATACAGTGCAGTCGCCCTGTCCCATGTGCAGAAAAACAACCCCAAAGCATGATGCTACCACCCCCATGCTTCACAGTAGGGATGGTGTTCTTGGGATGGTACTCATCATTTTTCTTCCACCAAACACGTTTAGTGGAGTTCTATTTTGGTCTCATCTGACCACATGACTTTCTCCCATGACTCCTCTGGATCATCCAAATGGTCTTTGGCAAACTTAAGACGTGCCTGGACATGTGCTGGTTTGAGCAGGGGAACCTTCCGTGCCATGCATGATTTCAAACCATGACGTCTTAGTGTATTACCAACAGTAACCTTGGAAACGGTGGTCCCAGCTCTTTTCAGGTCATTGACCAACTCCTCCCGTGTAGTTCTGGGCTGATTTCTCACCTTTCTTAGGATCATTGAGACCCCACGAGGTGAAATCTTGCATGGAGCCCCAGTCCGAGGCAGATTGACAGTCATGTTTAGCTTCTTCCATTTTCTAATGATTGCTCCAACAGTGGACCTTTTTTCACCAAGCTGCTTGGCAATTTCCCCGTAGCCCTTTCCAGCCTTGTGGAGGTGTACAATTTTGTCTCTAGTGTCTTTGGACAGCTCTTTGGTCTTGGCCATGTTAGTAGTTAGATTCTTACTGATTGTATGGGGTGGACAGGTGTCTTTATGCAGCTAACGACCTCAAACAGGTGCATCTAATTTAGGATAATAAATGTAGTGGAGGTGGACATTTTAAAGGCAGACTAAAAGGTCTTTTAGGGTCAGAATTCTAGCTGATAGACAGGTGTTCAAATACTTATTTGCAGCTGTATCATACAAATAAATAGTTTAAAAATCATACATTGTGATTTCTGGATTTTTTTTTTAGATTATGTCTCTCACAGTGGAAATGCACCTACGATGATAATTTCAGACCCCTCCATGATTTCTAAGTGAGAGAACTTGCAAAATAGCAGGGTGTTCAAATACTTATTTTCCTCACTGTATATGAAACAGTCTAGCACAACAGATATGTAAACAATTATCCCAGAATTACATGTGATAAGTCCTCCTAAATAATTTCACCTTTAACCAAGAATAGCAGGAAACACTTCACCTGGACGCCACTTGTGTATATAGATCCAACTTATGAGATGGCGAGACCACCTATAACTGGTGGTCATAACACGGTCTTAATGTGACAATGCTGGGGTATCAAAAGATCTCTAAGGAACCTTTTACAACCATATCCCTCAAAAGGAATTTACCAAAAATCAAAGATGGCTACAAGAAACTCTCATGGTGCACTAAGTAAGTATACCAATTTATTCAAAGAATTAAAAATACTCACATGATAATATAAGCATAATTGATAATATTCCATGAAACAAACATCAGTTTTTTCCTTGTGCTTCCCACCAGCCCACTTCCGGGTCCTGGCCTTTGTGATCACGTTGCCTACATTGGCCCTGTCCGATGTGTTTCGTCACCATGGACGTCATCGGGGGGAGTGGCCACAAGGTGGCATCATGCACCAAAGCTCTAAATCACATATGTCAAACACAAGGCCCGCGGGCCGAATGCGGCCCTCCAGGCCTTGTCATGTGGCCCTCGCACCCAGTATTGCAGCCGGAATGTGGCAGAGCTCCATTTTGCCACCTCCAACTTTCACTCTCTGCTTCCGCTCCCTGCAAGGTGAGAAAAAGCCACCTATACAGGGAGGTAATAGAGACAGGCAAGGTAGGAGAGAGATGCAAGGATGCTTCGGTGAGGGGGTTGGTGTTGCACATAGCACACCCCTAAACCCTGCATTCTGTACACAGCACACCCCTGAACTTTGCATGTAATGCACTCCTGAACCCTGCACTCTGTACATAGCATAAACCTTGGTTCTGCATGCTGTACATAATGTACTCTTGAACCCAGCAGTTTTTACGTATCGCACCCCAGATACAACCGGCCCTTTTAGGGCAACCATACAGCTAATGCGGCCCTCCATGAAATGGAGTTTGACACCCCTGCTCTAAATAGTCACCAGGATCAAGGAGAACGTTAGTACGCATGCTCCCAATTAAGAACAGCATAATGACAACAAGGCAGTGTTGCCCAGCAACAAAGACCAACCAATAATAAGTATTCAGAGAGGCAGATTTTGAGTGAACAAGCGGCAATGCTTTTGCAGCACAATCTTGTGTTTAAAACTGGAAAAATAAAATTAAAAATAGAAACAAGACAGCAAAACTGCAACAGTGCCATCTTGTATATGAAAATAAAAAATACACATTAAAAATAATAATACAATACCGAGTGTGGGTACCAAAATGGGAAAGAGACAGCGAGAAAAGAAATGGATGTAAAAAACAATTTAAGGGAAAAAAATTCAATCAAACAATATAAATAAAAAATAAATAAAAATAAACAAAAATACAAAAAAATAAATAAATCAGCTATTATTAATAAACCAGTTGGCACCCCAATCAACATTTAAACCATGTGGTCTATAAATGTTGAGTTTATATATCCACTGTGTTTCAAGTTTTTATATTTCCCTCCTAGTGGAACTTCCTCTCCAATGATGCAAATACCTGTCTATAGCCATAAACAAGGTACCTTCAGGACTCTTATTGTGGCATCTACTGTAGCATAATGATTCGACAGATAATGGCCTGGGAATCCACATTTAATGTTTGCTACATGCTCATTGAGGTGCACTTGTAACACACGAACAGTGCGCCCCGCGTATTGCTTGCCTCACCGTATAAGGTAAACAACTTTTATTGTGGAACATGTTATAAATGATGTAATGCCATAATGTTTCTTAGTGGTATGTAATTCTAAAGAGGTTATTTTCCTACCAGAAAAGCTATTCACCTAACACGTGGCACATTTTCTACAAGGGTAGAAACCCACAAGTGACCCAAAAAAGTGGGTCTCACTGGAGGGTCCAAAACATTACGTGTGATCTTATTGCATAAAGCAGGTAACCCCCCCTATAAATGACACTAGGAAGATTGGGAAGTAATGAGATTAAATTGAGTCATTTTTAAATGTATATCAATAATGTTTTTAACAGCATAATGCTGTATCGTATAATTGGTGACCAAAGATCAATTAAATATCTCCCCTCCATTCCTTTTGTGTCTAGTATCTAACATAGAATTGGAGGAGATACATAAATGGGTAAGTCTGAGGTTCATGTGGAGCAGCGGCATGTGGACGATGTCTAGTTTCCCTACTGGTACCAGTGCTTTTTCAATTTTACGAATGCCCATTTAACTTTGAGAATAACTTAAAGCTTTGTTCAAATGCTGTTTTCTCCCTGCATATTATTAGGTATTTAAAATACGCACAACTTCAGAATTTCACTAAACAGTGAATATTCAGAGAGCATACTCAAATCCTTTATTACATCAGATCACATCTGTATGTGTTAAAAGTTAGACCCTAAATGCTTACAGGAAACCTTTAATGCCCAGGAAGATGAAACCACAGGTGCAGTAAAATTAGCAATGCATGAGTTTATAATAGTAAAATCAAGAAAAGACAGTATAGACTTTGAAATACTGAAAATATATACCCCATCACCAACATACATTGCTATAATGTCCAATGATACAGGCTACTATAAAGTTCCATGATACCCCAATTATCTTTATAGTGTACTGATTTAGGGCCTAGGTCAACAGTATTAATGGTGTCAGTTTGACATGAGTTTGAGATGCTCTTGAGATCATTCAATATTCATTGATAGGTGCATTTGGGCTGCAGTTGTCCCCCTTCTGACCTAGGTTTGACCTGCTTTAAGCAGGTTTTGCATTCATATAGACTTCCCCCAACAACCCACCTACACACACACACACACACGCATGCACAAACACATCAATAAGTGCACAGAAATGTGAATACAGGAGAATTAGTGAAACACCTCATCATCAATGATTTTTTTTCCAATTTTTCCAATTTAAATCACATCCCAGAGATGTAAACAGCGGTAAATTCTATTATATTATTCTATTTTAGATATACTGTATATATACTAATCGCAGTTGCCATAACCAGAGGAAATATCATTGTGTGTAAAATCCATCTTCTACAATGTTGCAACATAACCCTGGGGAATTGTATAGCTTAAACCTAAAGTGGTAAACTGTCAAATGACCATCTCAGCTTTTTCCGGTTTGATTAAACATGTATTGCACTAGCACTATGGGAATACTATGTGTTCTCCAATCATAACTGTACACACTGTGTATTCATCATAGGTTCCTGTGAGCCTCAAACAGCAGAGCATTTGCTTGTTTATGGCAGTTATTGTTGAGCGTAAACCATCACACTGTGCTAAAGCTATCACTGTTTGATATATAGTCGATTGAAGAACACAAAGAAACACTTTGTATCCTGTTAATTGAGCTAAAGGAGATACTTTATTCTTCTATATATTGCCTCTTTCCATTATTGTGTTCCGTACAAACATGTCAGTGATACAAGTAAGAAACCACAAGTTGATCAGCACAGCCAAAATGTAATACAAATCCTTATTGTAATCTGTTTAAAAACAATACAAGCCAGGTACAAAAGACATGCTTATCCTTATCCTTATGCTTTTTATACCTGACTTGCATTGTTTATAAATTGATTACAATAAAAGATTTAATTTAATGGTTCCACTGTGCTGATCAACTTGTGGATTCAAATTTAGCAACATGGAGGAGCGCACTTTGGATATATCTTCAATGAATGGTGAGCTGGTTTGGACATTTAATTTACAGTGATACCTTGTAACTAGATGTCAGATACATTCATAGAACATCCACAGAACATACTGCAAAACAGAAGGACTGCATAAAATCCAATCAAAACGCAAAAAACATAAATATCCAAATCAACTTAATACAACAAAATGTATAACTTTATTTAACGATTATCCTCAGCCCCCTCCAAAGATATATAAAAACATTTACATTTTAAACAATCTTTACATGTCTTGATGGGGTCTGAGGGGATGATCACTTAGGGGATAATTGGTTAACCACTTCAGTCTCCGCGATGTACCCTCACATCACCAGGTTAAAGGATTTATACCAGGATGATGTCTGCAGCTACAGGCAACATCCCAGTATCTTTTTTTTCAGCTGGCGATGCTCTGTAATGTAAAAGCAATCCTAGCAGCTAATTAGCCCCTGGATCACATTTATAGGCAGTGGAAGGGGGTCCCCTCTGTCTTCTTCCTGGGCTCTCCTAACCGACTGGGGAGCCCAGGACTGGAATGGCCCCGATCATCTTTGTGGTCTAAGAAATGGAAATCGACGAGTATTTTGTTGATTTGGGTTTTGGTCTAATGTAACGTAAGTACAAAAAAAAAATGTTCTTTTTGAAGTGCCCTCTTCCCCCCATGCTTGTGCGCAAAGGCAAACAAAAGTGTTGGTGCTGCACGCATACCTAAGCAGTGATTGCACCACACATGTGAGATATCACATCAGAGTGAGAGCAATAATTCTAGCATCAGACCTGCTGTGTTAATCTAAATTGGTAACCTGTAAAGGCTTTTAAAGTGTCACCTATAAATAATTTAATGTACCCTAGTTCGACGCCGTTCCATGGGCATGCTCAATTTTATAGCATGACATGTTTGGTATCTATATATCGTAACATCATCTTTTATATTTTACCAACAATTGGGTATTATATTGTGTTTGTGTACAATAAAAATCATTAAAATGTATTTGCATTTGAAATACTACTGCACACATACCCCACAACATAAGAAATTGCAACACCCACCATTATATTCTCCAGGGCCTGCGCTTAAAAACATGTATATAATGTTAGGAGCATAAGTAATTTTCTAGCAAAAAAAATGTAGATTTTACATATACATGAGAAGTGTCAGAATTGGACGAGGTCTAAAGTGGTTAATAAAGGTTTCATTTTTGTTATATTAAGTTGATTTGGATATTCATTTTTTATGTTTAAATTGCATTTTTGGAAAAACACCCAGGGCTATTTTCTTCTGTTGTGTGTTCTATGTTGCTTTTGGAGTCAGTGTGTATTTCTCTTATTTTGTGTAATTTATTTATTTATTTTGTGTGAGTTTTTTTTAGAGTTTGGCTCTGTAGATAGACTTGTAATAACTAGCCAGTAATAGCTCAAATCATTGCTTTTACTAGCACAGTTCTTGATGGTTTTCTAATATCAAGGTTTTGAAAATCCTCCTTGTTTTTGAAAGATGTGAAATAGAATATAACATAAAGTTAAAGGTTAAACACATATATTTCAATTTTTGAATAGGTGTTATGAAGTTAAAAAAAAGTCACTGACTTCACTGTTTATAAGTTGGTATGTAAGTTTCAGATAAGAGAAATCTATGGGGTTGATTTACTAAAGGCAAATAGATTGTGCACTTTGCATATCACATACTACAGTAATGAGATTCCTCTGCTGTATACCCCAGTGTCCTCAGTCTTGAAGTCCAACTCCTCTTTTGTAGCAATGAGACTCAGTTTACCTGCATCGTATGTAATGAAAGATCTAAAATCTAATCTTTTTGTACTTGCTATGACAGGTGGGTGAAGCACTATCCTTAAATACATAGGGGTTGATTTACTGAAGGCAAACAAACTGTGCACTTTGCAAGTGCAGTTGCTCCACAGCTTAGTAAATGAGCAGAAGCTCTGCTGACTTCCATCATCCAATCATGTGCAAGCAAAAATTCTGTTTTTTTTCCTTGCATGCGATTGGGTATTTTTTGCAAAGTGAAGCCTTACCTCATTTACTATGTCCTGGAGCAACTGCACTTGCAAAGTGCACAGTTTGTTTGCCTTTAGTAAATCAACCCCTATGTATTTAAGGATAGTGCTTCACCCACCTGTCATAGCAAGTACAAAAAGATTAGATTTTGGGTCTTTCATTACATACGATGCAGGTAAACTGAGTCTCATTGCTACAAAAGAGGAGTTGGACTTCAAGACTGAGGACACTGGGGTATACAGCAGAGGAATCTCATTACTGTAGTATGTGATATGCAAAGTCAGTACACCATTCAGCCCACATACATAATTAACATACCGGCATTGAGTGAACAAGCTGTTTAACTGTTTCAGTAGATACAAGAATACCCAATCAATTGCAGAGAAAATAAAAAAAACAGCATTTTTTCTTGTACATGACTGCATGTTGAAAGTTACAGAGCTTTGCCTTATCCACAAAGCTCTGGGGAAAAGTGCAACTTCCCTTGCAAAGTGAACAGTCTATTAGCCTTTATTAGCCTTCTGGGGTAATTATTTAAGTTTTCATACACATGTTAAAATCAGCATTTTTTTGCTAGACAATTACTCAGACATCCCACATAATTATATATTTTATGAAAGCAGAGAGAAAGAATGCACTAAGACACATTTTATTGCACATAAATGCAATATAATACCCAATATTTTGGTAATATTCAAAAGATAGGGTTGCACAAACTAAACAGATACCAAACATATTTAGACTGCATGTGTCCATGAAATAGCAAAATACCTAATATTTTTCATAGGTGAAGCTTTAAAAACCTTTACAGGTTAACACTTTAGAGTTAACTACAAATTATTGCCCAAGTATTATGAACTCTAGAATGATTGCCCTCACTTGGACGTTTGTAGTGATACCTCACATGTATGGTGCAATCACTGTTTACATACACATGCAGGCTAATGTGCATGGTAAGGTGACAGGTTCTGTTTATTGGGACATCAGGGGTCTATGGACTTCCAACATCTCCCTCACCCTCTACTGCAGTTAATCAAGCAGATCTTGCTTGATTAGTTGTTTCCAGGCTATAGTGGTCTGGGAATGACAGCTTTGAAACCAAAAGTAATACAATTCTCAGCGCTTCTGAGAGGTGATGAGACCAGGGAATGGATGTTCCTTAATGCCCTCCTGTTCTTGATTTTGGGTCAGCTTACTACAGACCCAGGCTCCCTGGAGGAAAGGGTGAGCCCGTGAACTACTTTGAGCGACCGTGGGTGGCAATGGGTGAGGGAGCTTGTTTTAACCACTTGAAGTCTAGGATATTTCCGAATGGCCGAAAGGAAGACAAGTGGTTAAAGGGAACCCAATTTGACTTAAAATGTTTCCCAGGTTACAATAATGCTGAATTGCAGAAAGCTTGTGATGCTTTCAAATACCTATATTAGTCTTTAGATCATTTCCTTTATTCTGTCAAGCTTTCTTCAGATTTCAGCTTTGTACATTCTGCCCAAGTCAAGATTACAGTAAACCAATCACCATTTGACATCTGCAATAATATCTCCACTCTTAAATTTAATAACAGTGTATTCCTATTTCTCAGGAGTTAGCTGACTTTTTTACTCAGTTTTTTCTCCTAATCAGAATCTGATAATTAGATTGACCTATTACCTGCCAGAACCCATAGTTGTCACTTGCAGAACTTATGTAGCAAAAATGTTGTCAGGTTTACATGAAAGAAAACTACAGGTTTTGTAAATTGACCTACCCTCCTCTTTTACCTAAACTTTGCACTTAGGCAGGAGACAGGTCAGCCCAAATGGGAACCTTACAACCTGACACTGAGCTGACATTTCTGCTGTGGCAGGAAAAGAAACAACAGTATATATCCATACCTAAGAGGTAAAAGCACACTGAAATATCAACTTCATTGGAGAAAATCAAATTGCAAATGTCAACTGTTCTTTTTCTTTTGAAGCCTTTTCCCATTCCCGTGCTATGTTCCATTCCCATCAATAAATTGTCACAAGCGAGAACTTTAGCGGCTGTAGTAGCATTGTCATTTCACTGCTAATTGGCAGTGGTGGGTCTTAGTGCCAAGAGAAGCATTTATTTACAGAATCTTAACATGGACAGAAGTTGACACCCTATGTATAACCTGAGCCTAAAATCCAAGGGGACTCCACGGGAGAACAGATATTATATTTTTTTGCAAACCATTACTAAAATACTTCAGTGCTGCTATTACCTTTTACATTTTAGGAGACTTTAGGTGCACTATAATGTGTAGATTCCTTAGCAAATGGCAGACCATTAAGTATGACCATTTAATACAACATTCCCTAAAAATTCTTGCAAGTCTATATTTGCCAGGTTATTTGATTTCTCTCAAATAACTCTTTAGGAGTTTGTTTATTTGCCAGGTGTTTTTTTAAATCCAAGAATGGTTAAGAGAGGTCCAAGAATGGAGTAGGTGCTGGGATTTCAGGGAGAAGGAAATTCATCTAGTACTGGTCAAGGTCAGTTTGCACATCTCAACACTTAAGGGCAGCCATTGTAGCACTGAAATCTCCATGTGAGATATAAGAAACCAGTATGTAGGCAAGTGCAGTCTGCTGTCTCCACTGCAAATGGTGCTAAACCACAGAGGCAATGCAGAGGAAGTCATGAGCAACATGATTCCTCTATGATTTCCTGAGTCATTGGGGCAGTGCTCCAATTGGACTCTGGTGGCTATCTTGGGTGAGGCAGAGTCTATTTGGCATGTAGGTAGTGTAGGGACAGGTCACCCATCTGCCAGTATTAGCAGCAGGGAAAGGTTCCAGATGAGTAGGGGAAACTTAGGGCTCCACAGTCTCCTTGGGCATCTTTCCGTTTGGGCACAGAACTGCCAGGCCCTATTCTGCCCTATACACAGACGCTGTTAGTTCGGCTGATACCTGCTCTGTTGCACAATGTTGGCATCTGTGAGTGTTTCATGTTGGGCTTTCTCCCATCAGTTTTGTTGTGAACTGTTTTGCCTTCCACTAATTGCACCTGGACTGTTTTATTGCCACCGCACCACACTGCACCCATCCACAAATAATTGGTTTAGTTCTTCAGCAACTACCAAAAACTGAGGCATCTGTTTGGATTAACTGGTCCTTTCAATTTAAATGAGAACATCTGATAAAAATGGTGCTAAGCATCTTAAAACATCTAAAGGAAACCATTAACACGACCCTTGATTAATTTGATGTTTAAGAACCAATTTGCTGTAATTAAACTCAACACTACAATTTAGAATCAATATTTTCTTTTTATTCTTGGTATCACATTTGGAATCACTGTTAAACATGCAAAAACCCAAAGCCCCATTACTGTAGTCTATAGAGCTTTATTTAAAAAAAAAAAAAGCAATACTAGTTGACATGCTTGGCAAAACTTATCTTTTTTGGCAAAACGCTAATTTTCAGTTCACTTGAATATATGCATGCAGATTTGTCTGATGTGTAAAGCATTCTTCAGTCCTGGATCAGAGAATCCAGGCATCAGCCCGCACTCTTTGACAAAGTGTGGCCACCCACTGTCATGTTAGACAGCTGATAAAAGAACTTGTCAGTCCTTTGTTGTATTTAATTAAGAAATTGTTTTAGCTGAGAATCTTTGTCTGTCATTGTTTCTTCCAAGCTGAATAAAAAATCTGACACATGCCAAATATATTAAATTGCCAGATCACCCAATGAGAACAGGGTACCCAAGAATTTATAAACCTTAATAACAGTATTATTATTATACAGGATTATTACTAGGGATGCACAAAATAGGGAGTTTCAAGTTCTAAGCTTTAAATTTTAATACTAATAGGAAGATATTGGGGCAATTTTACCATTTTGGCTAAATGCATTAGAGTAAACAGGAAAAGTGAAATTAATTTTTGTGTTTTGGTCAGGTTGCTGTGTGCTTTAAATGGCTTCCAAGACTTACAGAAGCCTCTTTCAACTTTTTGTTTTACCCTCATTATCGTAAGCCTACTCACAAAATGAAAAAAGTTGACAGTCCAAAAAGAATTATAAAAACGATGCACAACAATGATCAATTATACATAAAAAAACACATACAACCAAACTTCCCTTAATATAACCCCACCATCTATATATAGAAAAAAGTAATTTTTTTCAAGCAATTTTCACCTTGATTAGTGAGAGAAATTTCTCATTTCTGTTTTGCTAAAATCACTCCACTTATCCCTAAACATGATGAATTGCACATTATTAAAAACTGTATATGATCACAGTGTTCTCTTTTATATGGAATGAATGTTTCCTTTCTTTTTTTTTAAATGCTGCATCTTGCTCAGACCAGTTTCTTGTAAAGAAAATAAAGGGTTACTTCAGTCTAAGCAATATATGAGACGCAAACTATTTCCAGCTTAATGCTCCCTCTTCCCATAAAATGATCATTGATCTGATATAGTAAAGTGTGCTCTTGATATAGTGGGAAATTGCTGCTCATAAAAAGAGAAACAGCTGCTTCCCAATTCTTCCCATGGCAAATAAAAAAAAGATAAAGTGTTGTAATGAAAAAATACTTCCATCATAAAATCACAATATCATATGTTGACTAAAGCAGCACAAGAGCTGGTCACTCAGATTGGTAATACTATTTGATCTAATGTCATTAGGTGTGAAAACCAAATAGAAACATATCTTTTGCCTTAGTAAATAAAAAAAAAACATAAGAATAAGATGAAAATTCTGCCTTACAAGTATTGAGACATTACTGGTGATCGAAGAAGTGGCACAGATGCATGTATTACTAGCAAATTTCCTTCTCTACTGACAATGCCATTTAAAATAATGTTGTTCTCAGTGACAGGTGTATGAATGAATGGGTTTACGTCTAAAGACGGAGGATCTCCAGAGCCGCAAGTCTTGTTTGGTTCAAAATAAATAGCTGGTTTCAGTTACCTTGACATAATAATCTGCCTTTAGTGCCCAACTAATCAAGCATACATTCAGATCAGTGCCATAGACAAATCAAACGCATGTATTCAGTCACAGGTTATACAAAGTTAAAGTGTGCTTACTTACAGTGCATTTCAATAATCCAGCAGAGATAAATGAAGATTCCAGGTAGCATATCTGTAAGACAGTAGTTACTGAGCAGGAGGAAGGCAGCTTGCCTTGAACTGAAGGCAGATCATTCAGTGAATGTGTGTTGGAGTATTTCTGTCTGCAGAGCTCACACATCAAGTCTCTTCCCTCCCTCTCCCCAGCTTCCTCTCTTTCTCACTGCCCAGATACCCTTTGCAATCTTTTTATTTGCCCCTAATCTGTTCGGTGACCCTTCTGGGATACACATGCACAGTAAAGTGAGGGAATCAAGGGATGGAGATAAGAAGGAAAGCCGGGTAGCCAAAAGGATTTTTTTTTCTAAATGTATGTACTGTGCTGTGAAAGTTACAGAATGAGTACAGACTGTCACAACTCCTATTGGCAGGATCATGCTATGCTTCCCAAATATCTGAAGACGAAACTCAATAGTTTAAAGTAATACTAAAGTCTTGTTGTACAACAATGTTAAATACATTTGCATAGCAAGGTAATTAATTCTATTCTACTTAACCACTTCAGCCCCGGAAGGATTTACCCCCTTCCTAACCGGAGCACTTTTTGCGATTCGCCACTGCGTTGATTTAACTGACAATTGCGCAGTCGTGTGAATATTGTACCCTAACGAAATTGACATTTTTTTTTCCCACAAACAGAGCTTTATTTTGGTGGTATTTGATCACCTCTGCGGTTATATTTTTTGCGCTATAAACAAGCAAAGAGCGACAATTTTGAAAAAAAAACAATATTTCTTACTTTTTGCTATAATACATATCCAAAAAAAAAATATAAAAAAAACTAATTTATTATGTATATATATATATATATATATATTTATTTTTTTTCCTCATATTTTTGGTAAAAAAATTGCAATAGGCGTCTATTGATTGGTTTGCGCAAAAGTTGACGCATTTACAAACAATGAGAATATGGACCATTGGCATTTATATAGCGATCAGTGCTATGAAAATGCATTGATTACTGTGTAAATGTCACAGTAGAGGGTTAACAAAGGGGTGATCAAAGGGTTAACTGTGTTCCCAGGGATGCGTTACTAACTGTATGGGGGCTGGGCTGACTGGGGGAGGAGAGTGATCGCTGCTCCCTGAATATAGATCACTCTCCTCTCCCCTGTCAGAACGGGGATCCGCTTGTTTACATTAGCGGATCCCTGTTCTGACACTGCCGGGGAGAGATCATGGGTAGCCGGCGGACATCGAGTCAGCCCCACCCACTCACTGGCTCCCCCGCTAGCGTGTGAGCGCACGAGTGCGCATCCGGTGGTGCACGCCCATCCACAATGCTCGTTCCTTTGGCCGCCATGAGGTGAAAAGGCAGAAGGTTTTTTTATCTTAATGCATTCTATGTATTAACATAAAAAGCCTTCTGTGTGTAGCAGCCCCCCAACACCTCCCTCTCTGTCCAGCGATGTCCATGAGTGTCTCAGCCGTCCAAGATTCTCCCTCCTGATTGGCTGAGACACAGCAGCAGCGCCATTGGCTGCCACTGCTGTCAATCAAAGTCAGCTAGCCATTAAGGGGAGAGAAGAGGCAGGGCTGGGTCGGTCTGGACACAGGGAGATGTGACTCGGCTTGGGTGGCCCCATAACAAGCTGCTTGCTGTGGGGGCACTGAACAGGAGGGAGGGGCCAGGAGCACAGAAGAGGGACCTGAGAGGAAGAGGATTTGGGCTGCTCTGTGCAAATCCACTGTAGAGAGCAGGTAAGTATAACAGGTTTGTTATTTTTATAAGAAAAAAACGAGACTTTACAATCACTTTATTGCATTTTATGTATTAAGATAAATAAACCTTCTGTGTGCAGCAGCCCCCCCCCTTTAGCCCCTTAATACTTAACTGAGCCCCATCTTGATCCAGCGATGTTGCATGAGTGCCTTGGCTGTCTGGCACTCTCCCTCCTGACTGGCTGAGACGCAGCAGGGAGCGCCATTGGCTCCTGGTGCTGTCAATCAAAGTAAAGCCAATGAGGAGGGATAGGGGGGGCCAGGCTACGGCTCCGTGTCTGAATGGACACACAGAGCAGTGGCCCGGCTTGGGTGCCCCCATAGCAAGCTGCTTGCTGTGGAGGTACCTGGCAGGAGGGAGGGGCCAGGAGCGCCAGTAAGGAACCCGAGAGGAGTAGGATCTGGGCTGCTCTGTGCAAAACCATTGCACAGAACAAGTAAGTATAACATGTTTGTTATTTTTAAACAATTAATTAAAAAAAAATGAGACTTCACAAACATATTTTTCCATATCATCTGCATCCTCCACTTTCCTGTACGCTTCGTCCTTGAACCACCTGTTGGGGAGCACACATTTGTAAAATTGGTACCATTCATTAGGTTGCATTCTTTCGGACTAATGTCCTAGCATGCATTGCACCAGTGGACATGTGTGCTACAGCTAAAAAATTTATTGTTGATGTAAAGATGATGCCTGCCCCCATGCTTTCAATTGTTGTCCTTGAGGGCAGCCAGGTAAAGGTGGCACCATGGGCCCCTGCAAGGGGAAGGAGCCACCATAGAAACCCAGGGGACCAGCATAATGAGGATGAAAGGATAACTATAACACAAGAATATGGTGTAAGTCTCTGTATTTGCATAAGGTATTTAAAAATAGGCTTTATTATCACTTTAACTATGGATACCATAATGTTAATGCAACATTCTGTTAGAGAGGATACCCCTCCAGATCCCCTTATACTTACCTGAGCCCAATCTCGAACCAGCAGTGTGCAAAAGAGCAGCTGCCTTACCTTACTTACTAACATTTTTGCAAAGCAAATATACACTGTGCAAAGTGAACATTCAGTATACTAGGTGAATATCCTCTAGTACTTAAGAGGAACTCTAGCTTAATAACCACCTCTTGTCCTCCTCCACCCCCTCCCCTCACTTGAAGTCCAATCTTTCTTTGAAAAAAAAAAACACTCTATACTGACATGTTTGTTTCCTTTAATCTCCCGGCCAGTTCAGTGATTTCAAGGTTCTGTCCTCTTCTCCAACAGAAGTGGCAGTGGAAGTTCCTCAAGACCTCCTGCTCTCCAGCTCCCTCATCACCTCCTCTCATACTCGCATCCAAGACTTCTCCCGAGCCTCTCCCATCCTCTGGAACTCCCTACCCCATTCGGTCAGAATGTCTCCAAATCTATCCACCTTCAAGCGATCCCTGAAAACTTTTCTCTTCAGGGAAGCCTATCCTGCCACCACCTAATAACTACACTCCTTTTTTCTCAATCAGCTCATCCCCCGCAGTTTACTGCCCTTTTGTATCATTTAACCCTCCCTCCTAGATTGTAAGCTCTAACAAGCAGGACCCTCTGATTCCTCCTGTATTGAATTGTATTGTAATTGTACTGTCTGCCCTAATATTGTAAAGCGCTGCGCAAACTGTCGGCGCTATATAAATCCTGTATAATAAATAATAATAATAATGAAGTATGATGAGTCTGGCTGCATAATGGTGCATCTCCAGGGAGTGTGCCCATAGCCCATAGGAAGTGGGATGGGTGGTCCTGGCCATCATTTAACCAGGAGAATGAGTGATATCGGACATCTGGCTATAAGTCTGTGGGGGATAGTGCCAGAAAAAAATTGTAACAAAAGAGCCCTTTTTTTCTTTAAACTGTGTACAGAAGCATAATAGAAACAGAGTTCCAATTTCAGCAAATGAACCACATTATATTAAGTGATAATGAGGATTCACTACTGGATGGTAGCAGCCAGATCAGATGCCAGAGATGAATACATCAAGTATCATAGTATCATCAAGTATCATAGTATCATCAAGTATCATAAATTCATTTAGACCAGAACACAATTTGCCACAAGCAAGTTGTACTGCGTAAGCTGCAGCAATACTTTAACAATCATATTACAGATACACTGTACATTTAGTAGTTTCCATAAGTGCAACCTTATTCCAGTTTTATTTGACTCGCTGAATTCAAACAGATGCCAAAAGTTTACCATTTAATTCATTTATGTATTCATTAAACTTTATATTTACTAAATGTATTTTATATATAGTTAATAAAAACACTTGAATATGTCTTTATGTTAGCTGTCTGTAATCCACTGCACAGTAAACTGGGAGAGGGAGGTCTAACCAGAGGCGTAACTAGAACCTTCTGGACCCCGGTGGAAGAAACCATGAAGGGCCCCCTGACCCCGGCAGGGGCACTTTCCTCCAAGCCCGGGGGCCCTCAATCTCCATCTCTGCAGCTTTAGTTGCACAGAATGAATGGACAGGAATAGCTCTGTACAGAGCTTACCATTCATTCACAAACTGAAGCATAGTAAACACAGTCACTATGCTTCAGTTATGAATGGACACAGTGAGTGTGGTACCGATCACTCACTGTGTCCATTCAGAAAAGGAAGGGGCACTGTGATAGGAGGGGAGAAGTGTAACAAGAAGGGGGCGGTATGACAGGGGGCAGTGTGACAGGAGGGGGGCAATGTGACAGGGGAAGCAGTATGATGGGGGGTTATTGTGACAGGAGGGGGGCAGTGTGACAAGGGGGCAGTGTGACGGGGCAATATGACAGGGGAGTGTGACAGGAGGGGGCATTATGACAGGGGGGTATTGTGACAGGAGGGGGCAGTGTGACAGGTGGGGGAGCAGTGTGATAAGAGGAGGCAGTGTGACAGGTAGGGGGCAGTGTGATAAGAGGAGGCAGTGTGACAGGTGGGGGGCAGTGTGATAAGAGGGGACATTGTTACAGTAGGACACACAGTATGCTCAGGTGCCGGGCTAACATTACAGGAGAAGCCTACAGGCAAGAAGCAGGAGTCGGGGGCAGAGCTAGGGGCAGAGCCGGTGGTTCTGGCAACTGGTGATTGCCAGAAACATCTAGCCCCATGCTGGATAGGAGGGGCGCCGAGGGAGGCATATAGCGGAACCAATGCCCTGCATTTTGCTCCTGTAGCAGCTGAATACCTGCTTCTCCTCCTCTCACTCCCTCTGGAATTTAGCGGCTGCAAGAGAAAAATGGGCATTGTTTCCACTACATGCCACTGCCCCTGCTCCCCCCTCTCAACCAGATATAGACAAATGTGACAAGGGGGCCTCATGGCCCCCTGAAGCATGGGGCCAAGTTGCAGTTGCAATCTCTGTGACCCCTATAGTTACATCTCTGCGTCTAACACAACCAGGCCCTGCTGTATCACATAGATCTCTCAATCTAACACTGAGAAGTTGCTGACGGGAGTTCAGAGCAGTGTTCCTTCAGTGTTCAGTAAGCAGACTGGATGTGGATCTGCATTCAAGTTGTATTGCTTCACTGTAATGAGAAAGTGAGGTCAGCAACCCGGTTGTACTATCTGGTAGGGGTACCCAGATTTCAAGACTAGCTGAACAGAATTACATATCTTTTGCAGGTAAAAAAGCTCACATAAATGTACATACATATGCATATGCAGCTGTATATCTGGAATTCAACTTCAAGTTCTGTTTGTACACTGCCTGCTTTTTGTTTAAGTTGTAAATTATTATTATACATATATTTTTATACTGCCAACAGTATGCTCAGGACTTTACAAATGAAAGGAGAAAGTACAATTACAACATAATTCAATACAAGTGAGTTAGGAGGCTTTGGTTGTGAAAGTGTACAATCCAAAAGGGAGAGTCAATTGATACAAAAGGTAATAACTATGAAGGGTTGAACTGATGGAAAAAGTAAAAGTTCCGTTTATTAGGTGGAGGCAGCATAGGCCTCCCTGAAGAGGAGGGTTTCCAGGTTCACCTTAGGAGATGGACAGATTGGGATAGGGAGTTCCAGAGGATGGGAGAAGCTCTGGATAAATTCTGGAGACAAGCACAGGAGGCGGTGATGAGGAAGATAAAACATAGGAGGTCTTGGGAGCAGAAAAGAGGACAGTTTGGTTGATATTTTGAAATGAGGTTGGTCATGTACAGTGACGGCCTTCCACTAGGGGCGCAGGGGTGCCGCCCCCTAATCCATGGAAGACCCCTAATCTATATGCAGGGTGCCAGACACATGGATTTCAATAGGAGTTTTTTTTGGAAGCACATGATTAGAGCCAGAGGCTGTAATTGGCTTCAAAAAAGGGTGGGCTCGGGGCGTAGAGCACTGTGCCCTTAGCCCACCCAGTTGTGTGACAATAGCAAATTAATGTTCGCTATTGTCTTCCTGATTCTCCTCCCAGCCAATCAGGAAGCAGGTCTTAAGACCCGATTGGCCAAGAGGAGAAGTGATCGTATTGGTCGCCGAGGAAGAAAGAGACGCAGTGGAAGCCGCTGAGGAGGAAGCTGCCGAGGACGCGGAGACACAGGGGAAGCCACCATGAAGCCGCCGAGGAGGAGGAGGAGACAGGAAGGAGCCGAAGCTGCCCTAGATGGGGTAAGTGTGGGGCTGGTCGGCGGATAAGCGAGCGACGGGGGGGGGATCAACTGACCAAACAGTGTGGGGGTGATGGGTAGTTTGTTTGCCACCCCCCCAAAAAATAGAGCACCAGCCGCCACTAGTCATGTAGCTTGGGGCAGGGTTGGGCATGGCTATATACTGTATGTTGTTAATATTTTGAATTTTATTCTTTGGGTAAGTGGAAGGAATGGAGGGATTGACAGAGAGGGGTGGCCAACAATCAGGTACTCTATGCCCTGTGCAATTTGTTGCTGAGATTTTATTTGGCAGTACTGTTTTTAAAGCTAGACTATGTGACAGAAACAGAATGCTCTTTTAATGTGTCTTTTATTACTGTTACGTGCTGCTCCTATATAGGCAACATCCTAGGTTTCATAGATCAAATTTAATATCTGTAAATTATGTGCCATTCACAACTGTCTGGACACTTTATGTGACAAGGTTATTGCACATGTCATTTTGTTTCCTTTGAGAAACATGTGTATTGAAAGAATAAAAATACAGATATTCCATTTTTAAAGCAATAAACAATATAGGTATTTGCAGTATATGTTTGTTTAACTATGCAGCAACTGATAGTGTATAACAAGTAATATAGAAGTCTAGAAAAATATACAGCATGTAGCTAAAATAACTACATGAAATAAATATTGTATAAACCTTTCCACCACAGATGTGTATAGATCTGTAAATATATACTATTTTGTAGTGGTGTACCGAAATTTCAGCTGCTGAAAATTATCGGCCGAAAACTGTGATTTTGGCATGCGGCCAAAAGAAGAAAAATTCAGATAATGGAGCCGAAAAAGGGGTGGGGTCCCATTGCAGGGGTGTCATCCTAGTGCACCCCAGTCCTCCTCTTGCAGAGCTGCCATCTCTGTGTGTCACGGAGATGAATTGTTCGGGCGGCCGCAGTAACAATGTCCCACCTCCAGTGATAGATGGCACACTGATTCAATAACAGGACACTGAATCAGTGTGACGTGATCACAGGAGGCGGGACATTGTTACTGTGGCGGGAAATTCAAATCCAGCTCCGTGACACACAGAGATCACCGATCTGATCTGGGTACAGGCAGGCTGCATTTGAAAGGCACTGGGACGCTGTATCTGACAGACAGGCTGCATCTGACATGCACTGGCAGGCTGCATGTGACAGGCACTGGCAAGGCTGCATCTGACAGGCACTGGCAGGCTGCATCTGACTGGTAGGCTGCATCTGACAGGCATTGGCAGGCTGCATATGACTAGTAGGCTGCATCTGACAGGCACTGGTGAGGCTGCATCTGACGGGCACTGGCAGGCTGCATCTGATGGGCACTGCCAGGCTGCATATGACGGGCACTGCCAGGCTGCATCTGACATGCACTGACAGGCTGCATCTGACAGGCACTGGCAGGCTACATCTGACTGGTAGGCTGCATCTGAAGGGGACTGGCAAGGCTGCATCTCACTGTTAGGCTGCATCTGACAGGCACTGGCAAGGCCACAACTGACTGGTAGGCTGCATCTGACAGGCACTGGCAAGGCCACAACTGACTGGTAGGCTGCATCTGACAGACACTGGCAAGGCTGTATCTGACTGGTGGGCGACATCTACAGGCACTGGCAAGGCTGCATCTGACTGGTAGGCTGCATCTGATGGGCACATGGCAAGGCCACATCTGACTGGTAGGCTGCATCTGACAGGCCATGGCAAGGCTGCATCTGACTGGCAAGGCTGCATCTGACAGGCACTGGCGAGGCCACATCTGACTGGTAGGCTGCATCTGACAGGCAATGGCAAGACTGCATCTGACTGGCAGGCTGCATCTAACAGGCACTGGTGAGGCTACATCTGACAGGCACTAGTGAGGCTCCATCTGACAGGCACTGGTGAGGCTGCATATGACAGGTACTGGTGAGGCTGCATTTGATGGACACTGGTGAGGCTGCATTGATCTCTTGTATCATGTCTGATACAAGAGATGGTTAGAGACTGAGGACATGATACAAGAGATGGTTAGAGACTGAGGACATGATAGATAAGATGGTTAGAGACTGAGGACATGCTACAAGAGATGGTTAGAGACTGAGGATATGAAACAAGAGAAGGTTAGAGACTGTGGACATGATAAAAGAGATGGTTAGAGACTGTGGACATGATACAAGAGATGGTTAGGGACTGAGGACATGATACAAGAGATGGTTAGAGACTGTGGACATGATACAAGAGATGGTTAGGGACTGAGGACATGATACAAGAGATGGTTAGGGACTGAGGACATGATACAAGAGATGGTTAGGGACTGAGGACATGATACAAGAGATGGTTAGGGACTGAGGACATGAAACAAGAGATGGTTAGATACTGTGGACATGATACAAGAGATGGTTAGAGACTGTGGACATGATACAAGAGATGGTCAGAGACTGCAGGCTGCATTTTGCTTGACCTTTCTTGCACTAAAGGTGCCAATAATGGCCAAAAATAAATTCATATTAATTTAAATTGATTATATTAGTTAAAAATTTGAATATAATACAATTATGTATAAAAATATAAATATTTTTTAGAAACTGTCATTTTTGGTTTCGGTTTTCGGCAAAGTGCATCCTGCATTTTCGGTTTCGGCACCAAAATTTCCACTCAGCGCACCCCTACTATTTTGTCTTGGTTTCCGAAGCTGGAAGAGCTGTTAATAAGCAGATGAGCTGATCTGTAATTGTAAAAGTGATTGTAAAGTCTAGTGCGGTTTGTTTCATTCCAAATTAAAATTTGGACGGATTTTCATTTTTCGGAAATTTGGATGTATCTGAATTTCCGAATTATACTAGCACCGAATTTAAACGAATCTGAAATAATGAAAAAAATTTGGAAGAAGTTCGAATTCAAATAATTTTGAATAGTTTTCGAATACTTTTCGAAATCGAATAGTTTTCAAATGCAAATTAGAAAAGTTTTCAAATTTGAAAAGTTTAAAATTTGAATTTGAAAAGTCCTTGAATTTGAATAGTTTTCCAATTTCCAAAGAGAACAAAATAGAATGGAAAACAAAGGAAAAGAACAGAAAAAAACAATAGACTAGAAAAGAATATAACAGAAAACAAAAGAATAGGATACAACAGAGTAAAACAGTTCTGTTCCACTCCACCACATTATATGTTACATTATATGTTATGGCTTTCATCCCAGAAGGAAGCCTCTTCTAAAGATGATGCATCAGA
Organism: Glandirana rugosa; assembly: GCA_018402905.1. NCBI lineage: Eukaryota > Metazoa > Chordata > Amphibia > Anura > Ranidae > Glandirana > Glandirana rugosa. The sequence goes on from BLSH010030658.1 coordinate 1,928,420, forward strand.
AAGCCCGCAAACAGTTTGCTGAAGACAAGCAGACTAAGGACATGGATTACTGGAACCGTGTCATGTCCTGTGGTCTGATGAGACCAAGATGAACGTATTTGGTTCAGATGGTGTCAAGCATGTGTGGCAGCAACCAGGTGAGGAGTACAAAGACAAGTGTGCCTTGCCTACAGTCAAGCATTGCGGTGGGAGTGTCATGGTCTGAGGCTGCATGAGTGTTGCCAGCTCTGGGGAGCTATAGTTCATTGAGGGAACCATGAATGCCAACATGTACTGTGACATACTGAGGCAGAGCATGATCCCCTCCCTTCGGAGATGCTCAGGGCAGTATTCCAACATAACGACCCCAAACGCACCAAGACGATCACTGCCTTGCTACAAAAGCTAAGGGTAAACGTGATGGGTTGAGCATCCTCAAATGGAAGGTGGAGGAACGCAAGGTCTCTAACATCCACCAGCTCCATGATGTCATCATGGAGGAGTGCAAGAGGACTGCAGTGACAACCTGTGAAGCTCTGGTGAACTCCATGCCCAAGAGGGTTAAGTCAGTGCTGGAAAATAATGGTGGCCACACAAAATGTTGACACTTTGGGCTTATTGAAAAGACATTTTCACTTAGGGGTCTACTCACTTTTGTTGCCAGCCGGTTTAGACATTAATAGCTGTGTGCTGTTATTTTGAGGGGACAGCAAATTTACACTGTTATACAAACTGTACACTCCCTATTTTACATTGTAGCAAAGTGGCATTTCTTCAATGTTGTCACATGGAAAGATATAATAAAATATTTACAAAAATGTGAGGGGTGTACTCACTTTTGTGAGATACTGTATATACAATGTGCAACATGGATGTATCAACAAAGGTCAGCGAGAATTTAGAATCACTGATCTGCAAAGTACTGAACACACGGAATCAACAAGACAGCCAAGCAACTAGCTTCTTCAGAACGAAAAATGAGCCATGAAAACCTTTACATGCACCTAGTAAAGCATTCTATTACATTACAATCTTTTTCTCTTGTTTGGTATTACAAAAGCAGCTATTTTTCACTTAAACCTCTTTTTAGAGTGTAAGTATATTTCTCAGTATCATCTGTGTTTATTTTCTCCTCTTCTAACAATAAAGCAGATTCTTTATATACTGTATGTATGAATACTTATCCTTATTTGTATTTTCCTATGAACACAAGTAGTTGCTAATATATGCCTGTGAAATTATCCCTTTGATACGGAATAGAGATCAAGAAAGGTCATCCACTTCCAATTATATTTACAGAGATCGTGATTCAGAAGGACCAAGGCATCTCTGTTTTTCTTCTGTGCTAATATGATTCCTTCTCTGAGAAACACTTTATTGTGTAAGCCACTCAGCACCCTGTGTGCATAGCTGAGGATATTCAGAACCACTGACTAAGAAGACTAATTTTAGAACACCAGCTGAGGTTTCTTTAGCATTGTTGGTAAGTGTACATCCTAGAAAGTCTTGTAAAAAGAAAGTCATCTATCATGTGTCTAATTCTCTCTAGTTGGCCAATTTTCTAGTCTCACCTCTGCCTGCTCTACAATTATCCCACATGGGCACTTGGCGATTTTAAAAAGAATTGGGTTATTAAGATTTTCTGCTGTTCGTTATACTTTCTGATCATATATATTATTAACTTTTACCAAACAGCAGGAAATTTGTCTTGGATAAACAGTCTTCTCTTGACACCCAGCACCGTCATTTCTTAGGCACTTGTCAGTCTGCTCTCAGTCTATTTGTTTCTTTAAATTGCACAACTTGTTCCTGACAAATCCATGCACTATCAGAGTTTATTTTGTTCTTTCCATTCTAAAATTAAACTTTACTCGGCATACTGTGGGCAATATCTGTACCCTGAACCTGTCATTGGAGGAAACGCGCCGGGGCGGAGCCTTTGGCAGTGACGTCATCTCGTACAGCCACATGTTTCAATGGCATGTGGTGTTTACATTGTAATTGTGTCTTGCTGATTTACCCATTAAAGTCTCTTGCAAGTGCATTATTTTTAATAAAGTAGCTTGGCTAATCCTGGTGTACTTTATTTTTTTTTACACATACAGTATACAAGGTACTGGATCTGGCGGAGAATTTCTGGTTAAATGGCTGTAAAAATGCAGCTGATGATAATCACAGATTACCTCATATTCTAAGAGGTCTACCATTTCGGTAAGCAGATGGTGTGTGCTTTTCCTCCATGATGGCACACTGCGGTTGGTGCAAATAGCTTGCAGTGGATCTGCACATTTTTGTTGGACATTCTTTATGAAATTTGTATTATATGAACAACGTTTATTGCAAAAGCACTTTAAAAAGTATATACATTCATTATTTATTTATTTATTTTGATATTTTTTTCATTGCAATTCATTGCAATTTTCATGCTTTTGAAATTAGTATTTTCCCCTTTTTTGCACATATTTATGTATATAAGGTACTTTATATCATATGCACTTTGATGGTATTGATTATTGTTTAAAGGGATAGAGCACTAAATTTTACAAAATGCAATCTGTTTAGTTCAAAGACAGATTAAGGCAGATTGGGGATCATGGTAAGGTAGCCACCTTGGCCCTTACAGTGCATTTGATTGACATAGATAGGGACTACATTTGCCACAAAGAAGCACCCAATTTTCACTGTCTGCACTGGCATAAGCTGGCCGATTAAACAACAACAGTCTACAAGTGCATCTTTTCTAATGGAGTGACAGGAAGAGCTTAGATTTGACCAATTTTCTACCCACCCTCCCCCCAATTTACTTACAGAGCATGAAGGTCAGAGCTGGGGCTCCTGGAAATCCACCAGGTCCTAGGTTGCCTTTTGGATCATCTGACTCTAATTTAGCTTCTTCTGTAGGGGAAGATGGAGCTGCTCACTGAGAAAATAATTACTATTGTTGGCAATAACTTGCCAGTGACAGAAGTGGTAAGATTAGACTTTCTTTTGCTATAAAGTCACTCCCTAATTTCCTGAATCAGAGACATTCAATTGTTTAACAATTAAGAGTTTTAGACAACTTCCAAAAGGCAAACTGCAATTTCATCTAGCTAATTATGTTGTTGGCATGACACACTAACTAGTCACTAGTGTGATATCCCACTCGTTCCCCATACCCGTGAGCATCAAATAGTTCTCTGGGCTTCAGAGGCAGAGCAGGGAAGACAAGTGTCAGGGAAATGGACAAAGGACTGTTCCCAATGCCAATTTCCAACATGGCCACTTCAGGCGCGTGCCTGTGCAAGTAGGCGCACGCAGATGCGCAGTGGCGCATACAGGCGCACGCAGATGCGCAAAGACACACCCAGGTGCATGCAGATGCGCAACATGACAATTAGTGGCTTCCCCCGGACTATTTAAACCTGCTGCTGACTGGGATACATTGCTGGATTATCTCTCAGCTCTCCCGTGATTCCTGTGTTCCTGTTATCCTGATTGACCTCCTGTTATCCGACCCAGGCTCGTCCTGACTCTCCTGTTTGACCTCTGGCTTGCACCACCAACTACTCTCCTGGCTTGATCACTCCCTTTACCCGGCTTGGCTTTAGACTCCGCTCTGATCTGCTCCTGTGTGTTGACCTATCTACTCTTAACTTGTTCATGAACTTGTGCTTTGGCTTGGCTCGAGATTCTGTCTCCAGTCTTAACCCTTTACAGAGTTGCTAGCATGCCAGTTACCTGCCACCCATCTGTTCCTGTGGCATTCCAGCAAGGGGAGGTCTCTAACATCTCGGCCTCACATCAGGTACATGACTACAAGTAAGGAAGGAATGGTTTAAAGCCCAACCTAGGGCAGCTCTGGGTAGTCTTCTGGACCCTGAGAGGTCATCCCAGGGGACAGTCAATGTGAATTGTCCATGTCAAGTAGACAGTGATGTGGACACCTGGAAGAAGGATCCCAGCAGGAAGTAAACAGTGACATGGCCCTGGATGGTCACTGAAAAGGGCATTTAGAAAGTATTTTTTAACCCATCAATCAGTGATAGGTTTGAAGTAAGGGGGTTCATTTTATCCTGGAGTTGTGCTTTAACGTATAATTACAGACAATCACATCCAATATGTATACATTTACTGCTTTACCTACTAAAGGGTTTGTAAGTTTGGCCTTTCTTGTGATACACAGTGCCCATGGTCTGGATTAATACATTGCTCTCTTCTAGTTTATCACTACATTTTTAGGTCAGTTTTATGTTCCCTCAGTCAGTTCCCTTCTCAGTGAAGATGTTCACAATCAAAAAATATTATAAAAGTGAATTCATGTAATTGGGTAATAACTAGAGTTGAGCGAACCCGGACTGTAAAGTTCGGGTCCGTACCGAACTTTGGGGTGTCCGGGACCCGGACCCGGACTTTTCAAAAAAAGTCCGGGTTCGGGTCCGGGGTTCTGGTAATTTTAATGAAAAATCTTAAAAATGCTGTAAAAAAGCCCAGGAAGGTCCTAGAGGTCTACAAAAGGAAGGAAAATGTGGGTAAGGGTGGGACAAGTGCCCTACAAAGAAATGGGGACAGGGAAATAACTTTAAATATTAAAAAAAAAAAAAACATAAAAAATGCAAAAATGGAGATCATCTTCAAAATGGGTCAGAAAAGTATTAATTAACATTAGAGGCCATAGAACTGTTCTAAAATCATCTTCAAACTGTGTCAAAAAAATATAAATAAGCCCAGAGTACCCATATCACTGTTCTGCAAAATGTGTGTATCACTTTAAATGAAACCGGGAATCAGTGCACATCTC
>BLSH010030658.1:1939046-1963891 GCA_018402905.1 Glandirana rugosa
TACGTCTCCTCGTCCTTTACACAGCCCCCTGCTCCTCTGGGCCCTTTTACATTATACAGCCCCCTGCTCCTCTGCATCCCCTTTACATTACACAACCCCCTGCACCTCTGGACTCCTTTACATTACACAGCCGCCCCGCAGCTGTGTATTTTTTTGGGGGGGTCACCTTGGATGGGTGAGTGCGGGTGGATCTGGGGGGTCTAACTATGTTTGTTTGTTTTTTTGTTGTTTTTTTTTTACTTTTTACATTTTTTGTTTTTTATTATTATTATTTTTTGGGGGGGTCACCTTGGAGGGGTGAGTTCAGGTGGACCTGGGGGGTCTTAATATGTTTGTTTTTTTACTTTTTACATTTTTTTAATTTTTCATTTTTTTTGGGGGGTGGGGTGGGGTCTTTGGTGAGATATCAGAGGTCTTAACAGACCCCCATATCTCTTATTTTGAGACAGAGAAAGGGGTTGAATATCTTCCCTTTTCTCTGCAGCACTTACTTCAATGAATTAAGAATTTTAGGAATTTCTCATTCATTGATAAAATGACAGACTGATGCATAGTAACACTCGCGGTTTCTATTATCGGCTGTCAGTGGGACATATAGCAGTGATCTTAGTGATCACTGCTTTACCAAGCACCCCAAGCCCTAACTTCACCCCCACCCGCACCGCTCCCCCCTCCCCCCGGCACGATCCCCAGCCTGTCAGCTCAATGCAGGCAGAAGCTGCAGGAGGGGGTTGCCGCTTGGAGCGGCGATGGATGGGGGGTGCAGGGGCCAGTATGGGGTGTGATCTGAGTGGTGGGAGGGACACATCTGGATCCCCCCAAGCCCCATGCAGCACCTGAAGCTGGCGGAAGTGGCAGAGGAGGGATGCTGGCTAATGATGGTAGCTGTGGGAGCTGTCGTCAGGGGGGTACAGGGATTGGGTTAAAGGGGGGGGGGGTCACCCGAGCATGGTGACAGCTGGCGGGAGGGGAGGAGGAGGCAGAAAGGGGGAATCCGAGGACACCTGATTGGTTGTTAAGGAAACAGAGGCCCATTTCCTTAACAACCAATAATTGCCAGCATTTTTTCCTTTACATTTCAGTTGTTAGTGGGGAATTCCCGCTGACAGCTGAAAGAACCGAGACCGAATGTATTGGTTTCCAGCATCGGGGCATTTTTCAGTACTGATACTCTGAAAATGCCTAGTATTGGTACCGATACCGATACTATTGGTACCAATACCGAACCCTAGTTTGGACTGCCTTTTTTTCTCAGGGAATGTGATCCCCCTTGAGCTAACCCCCCACAATATATATATACATGACAATTACATAAAAGCAACATTGTGGCATATAGAAGTAATTCATATACACCCTGTTCCAAATTATTATGTCAATGATATTTTTCTCATTTACCGAAATAATTGATGTAAACAACAGTCAGCATAATTCTCATGTTATCAACTATTAAGAGTACAATTCAAATTTTATTCGAACAAACCTCCTAATGATAACAGTATTTTTTTTCAAATAAACTTACAATGCACTGTTCCAAATTATTACGCATGGTAAGTTTCAAAACACTTTATAGGTTGTAAAGAACTGAAAATTTTCATTTGTTGTGTTTGCAGCATATTTACTGAAATCAAAAGCTATTTCAGTCAAACTTTGAACAACATTTTAACTGATTAAACATTTTAACAGGTCACATTACATTTTAACATAGGACCCCTTATTTGATAGCAGCTTCACAAGTCTTGCATCCATTGAACTTGTGAGTTTTCGGACAGTTTCTGCTTGAATTTGTTTGCAAGATGTCAGAATAGCCTCCCAGAGCTGCTGTTTGGATGTAAACTGCCTCCCACCGTCATAGATCTTTTGCTTGAGGATGCTCCAAAGGTTATCAATAGGATTGAGGTCAGGGGAGGATGGAGGCCACACCATGACTTTCTCTCCTTTTATCTCCATAGCAGCCATTGATGCAGAGGTATTCTTTGCAGCATGAGATGGTGCATTGTGATACATGAAGATGATTTTATTACGGAAAGAATAGTTCTTCCTTCTGTACCAGGGAAGGAAGTGGTCAGTCAGGAACTCCACATACTTTGCAGAGGTCATCTTTACACCTTCGGGGACCCTAAAGGGGCCGACCAGCTCTCTTCCGATGATTCTGGCCCAAAACATTACTCCACCACCGCCTTGCTGACGTCGCAGCTTTGTTGGAACAGGGTGGTCGTCCACCAACCATCCATACATCTGGACCATCCAGGGTTGCACAGCACTCATCAGTGAACAGGACTGTTTGAAAATTAGTCTTCATGTATTTTTCTGCCCAATGCAGCCATTTCTGCTTGTGAGCATTGCCACAGACAAGTATATGCACACAGCCCTATGCACTGGAGGTCACTGAAAAGATAAACAAAGTATCTGCATCTGTGTCACTTTCAATTATCGCAGTGTATTAGTGATAGAATTGCATAACATCACATGATACGCAACATAAACTGGAAATAATATACTGGGTCTCATAGAATGAGACATCATATAAGAATATCATATAAAAGCAAAGTCCAATAGTCCATAAGAACTTTAGGGCAGCCACCAGGGGGAGCCGAACCGAACTCCAGACACTAGGATAAAAACAAGGCTCTCTCAATGCAATATGACAAGGAGTGTTTTTAATCTCCTTTGCTCCAATAAATCGTGTCATATTGCACTTAGAGGCGCCTTTCTCCTTGTTTTTATGCGTGTGAGCATTGGTTAGTGGTGGCCGAATGGAAGGTTTATGCACAGTTGCACAACTCTGGAGGAATCTACACCTTGATGTCCATGGGACTCCAGAGGCACCAGTAGCTTCAAATATCTGTTTGCTGCTATGTAATGGTGTTTTAGCAGCTGCTCTCTTGATCCGATGCATGGATCTGGCAGAAATCTTCCTCAATGTGCCTTTATCTGCACAAACCCGTCTGTGCTCTGAATCAGCCACAAATCTCTTAATAATGCGATGATCACGCTTATGTTTTCATGAAATATCTAATGTTTTCATACCTCGTCCAAGGCATTGAACTACTGCACTCTTTTCGGCAGCAGAGAGATTCTTTTTCTTCCCCATATTGCTTGAATATGGTACTCTGCTTAATAATGTGGAACACCCTCCTTTAGAGCCGGTTCACACTGAGGTGGCACGACTTGCAGGGCAAAGCAAGTCGCCCCGTTCGAGGCTACCTCAGCGCGGCTTGCAAGGAGACTTCTTTACATAGAAGTCAATGCAAGTCACGCTGAGGTTGCCCCGAAAATAGTGCAGGAACCTTTTTCTAAGTTGGAGCGACTTATTAGAACGGTTCCATTGCACTGCATGGGGACGACTTGTCAGGCGACTTGAGTCGCCTGACAAGTCGCCTCAGTGTGAACCGGCTCTCAGTAGTTTTTCCTTTAATTGGGCTCACCTGGAAATCTAATTATCACAGGTGTCTGAGATTGTTTTCAGTGATCAAAAGAGCCCTGAGACGCAATACCATCCATGAGTTAAACTGAAAAACAAAATATTTAATCTTTGTGACACTGAAATAGAATTTGCATAATAATTTGGAACAGGGTGCATATATACATAGATCACATGGAGGCATGTTGCAGTAACCGCTAACATAATCCAGTAATGCTGGTTATCATATGGTCAATTAAAAAAGCAAAATTGTATATCAAGGTGGAAAATAAACTAGATGTTAAAGACATGGCTGCATCCAATAAGCTCAACGCATTTCATAGATTCACTCCACTTCCTCAGGAACGGACACATAACATGTTCTTCAAAAAACCCCCCAAAAAAACCCAATATGGTCCAATGTATAAACCCGATGGGTAAAAAGGGCAATTGGGGCGGAGAAGGAATGTCCACACCCATTTATTTTATAGGTAGGATTGGAGTAATTTTCCTGCACCACCATCACAGACTACATGGAGACACTCTCTCCTCTGGGTGTGTGTTCTTGCACTTGGCTTCCCCATTGCTCCCCACAGCTCAGATAGACGATCCCAGCAGCCCTGTGCTTGTGGTTCCACATGATTTTAATTTTACCGACATGTAAGTAGCATGGGTGGACATTCCTTCTTTGCCCTAATCCCCCTTTTTACCCATTGGGTTTATACATTGAACTATATTGGTATTTATTGTTTTTTGCAGAACATGTCATGTGTCCGCTCCTGAGGAAGCGGAGCGAATCCACAAAACGCATTGAGCTTATTGGATGCAGCCATGCTTTTAACATCTAGTTTATTTTCCACCTTGATATAACAATTTTGCTTTTTTAAGTGACCATATGATATCCAGCATTACTTGCTTATATTACCGGTTACTGCAACATGCCACCATGTGATCTATGTATATATATGAATTACTTCTAAGTGCCACTATGTGATCTATGTATATATATGAATTACTTCTATGTGCCACTATGTGATCTATTTGTATATACATGAGTTGCTTTTATGTCATTGTTATGTGCATATATATATGAAATTCTTATTATCTAATTATGTATCAACTGCTATGTGACATGTCATGTGTTGATGACAATAAATATGTTTATAATTTTTCCATGTTGCTGGTCATATGCTTCATTTAAAGTCCCACCAACCCTCTTATTACTCTAGATATAGGGATGGAGGTGCATGTACACATGAACTTCATATAAAGTCTCAAAACCCCTCTATTTATATCTGAAGCAATTGGTTCCATTAGATTTTAGTTAGGGGTATCAGAGTAAAGGGGACTGAATACAAATGCATGCTGCACTTTTTAGATATTTATGTGTAAAGAAATGTTGAAACCCATTTATCATTTTCCTTCTACTTCACAATTATGTGCCACTTTGTGTTGGTCTATCACATAAAATCCAAGTAAAATACAATCACATTTTTGCTTGTAACATGACAAAATGTGGAAAATGTCAAGGGGTACTTCTTCAAGGCACTGTATGTACTTAACTGCTTGCTGACCAGCTGCTGTCGCTCATACGCAAATCGCCGTAGCTGTACGGCAGCTTGCGCAGGCTCGTGTACGGTGGCTCGCGCAGGCAAGAGTTGCGCTCTAGTGCCCACTGCATGCTACGTGAGCATGCCTATGGGTCGGGTGGACTCGATGTCTGCTGGCGACCCGCAATTGCCTGTTACAGAGGCAGAACGGGGATCTGCTGATGTACACATGGCGGATCCCCATTCTGTCAGGGGACATGACACAGATCTACTGTTCCCAGTGATTGGGATCAGTTAGATTTGTCATGCGCTGTCAGCCCAGCCCCCACACCGTTAGAACACAGAGAGGGAACACAGTTAACCCCTTGATCACCCCCTACAGTTTAACCCCTTCCCTGCCAGTGACATTTATACAGTAATCAGTGGCTATTTAAAGCTCTGTTCGCTGTATAAGTGTCATTGGTCCCAAAAAAGTGTCAAAAGTGTCCGATCTGTCGTCCACAATGTCGCAGTCCCGCTAAAGCTCACAGATCGCCGCCATTACTAGTAAAAAAAAAAAGAATAATAAAAATGCCATAAATCTTTTCCCATAGTTTGTAGACATGATAACTTTTGCGCAACCCAATCAATATACGCCTATTGCAATTTTATTTACCAAAAATATGTAGAAGAATATATATATCGGCCTAAACGAGGAAGAAATTCATTTTTGTTTACTTTTTTTTGGATATTTCTTATAGCAAAAAGTAAAAAATATATTTTTTTTCAAAATTATCACTTTTTTGTTTACAGCGCAAAAAAAAAACAAACAACGCAGAGGTGATCAAATACCACCAAAAGAAAGCTCTATTTGTGGGGAAAAAAGGACGTCAGGTTTTTTTTTCGGTACAACATCGCACGACCGCACAATTGTCAGTTAAAGCGACGCAGTACCGAATTACAAAAAGTGCTCTGGCCAGGAAGGGGGTAAATCCTTCCGGGGTTGAAGTGGTTAAACTGTGTTCTTCACTGTCTCTAGACTAAAGAAAACCTACATAATCATAACTTAAACCAGGGCTGCACTTTTAAATCCTAGACCACCTGTCGTTTAAATCATATGCTTCTTCTCATATTGATGTTCCTTTTCCCGTTAATTTGTCTTAGTATATTGTATTTTAAGGTGCAATTGTGCCCAAGCTATGAACATACAAATATTTACTTATTCTTAATGCCTAAGTTTAGGTAAAAAAGCACAAGGGACATTACTTAGCATCAATGTAATGTGTCTTTAGTACTGCTGTCTCCTGATTTAGCTGAAATCTTCTGTCTCCAATGCCTCTCACCACTCTGCTGCCATAATCTTTTGCTGGCATTCATCAACCTTGCTCAGCTATGCCAGCCCATTCTGCCCAGCTCCTTCATTCATAGAAGCCTTACTACACCTTCTATGAATGAAACATCTATGAGTGGAGCAGGCGGATCTTTCAATCATCCGCCTATCCTCCATTCATAGAACCTGTTTCATTCTTAGAAGCTGTAGTAAGGCTTCTAAAAAACAGAGGAGCTGAGTAGAAATGGAAAGCATAGTTGGGCACTCTTGATGAGATGATTCTCTATTTTAAGGCCTCATACACACGGACGTTTTTTGACGCCGGAGTTTTCTGGCATTTTTTGCAGCTCTCCATGTTAGTCAATGGCCCCATAAAAACGCCAACGTTTTTGAGCTGTAGATGGCGTCGGCGTTAGTGAGCTGAAACTAGAACCCACGGCCAGCGCGTTCTGAGGCTGTAAACTTCTGGCGTTTTTTGACGCCGATGGTGCAAAACGCTCACTAACGCCGTACCAGCGTTAACCGGCGTTTTTTGACGCTGACGTTTTTAGGTTGAAAAATAGCAGAGGGATGATTTTTTTTAAAAATGCCTATTGACGCCGACGCTCACTAACGCTCACTAACGCTGATGCATAACGCCGAAAAACGCCAATTTTTTTTCCTTGACGTCGGACACGACGTTTTGTTTATTTTTTAAGATACGTACGTGTGTATGAGGCCTAAAGAGTCAAAATATTTTTTTCATAGTTTCCTTCACCATATTTGCCAGTACCCTCTTTTTTACAGGTCTTTCCATTTGTAGTGAAGCAAAGGTGGATTCCTAAAGGAGGGAATTGTATTATCAGCAGAAATTTAACAGAATTATTTGCAGGATAGCATCCGGTGTAAATGATCACTCGCTATGGATGAACTGACTTGGAAAATTTACATAAGCCATTAATACAGCTACAATATCATTTTACATTTTTCATCTTAACAGTAGAAGAAAAGGTTAAAATGGGTAATTAGAGAGCATATTATAGAATGAAATATTGGTCTTATAGTCATTACACTGTCATGTGTACTTGTGTATTATTTCATATCATTTATAGACTTCTTTCAGCTATGCTTGCATTTATCTACCTATTCTCTCATCTGTTTCCATGCTGTTTATTGGATAATTAGTCACACTTATTAGCTCTTTATTTAGTATCTTAGTAATTGCAGACACTGCCAAGGTTTCCAGAGTTTTAAGAAGAGCTGCAAAAAAGCTGAACACTGGCAAAACCAGGTGCATTGATTCTATATGGATTTAAGTAGTGCCAATATTTTTTTATTAGACAGAAGCAAGAGATAGATGTGGATCTTAGCCACTAATGTGTATGAGGCAGATGGCCTTCTGTGTTATTACCCTAGGTAAGTGATTATTAAAGTGGTTGTTAAAGTGTTACTAAACCCACAACAGTAAAATCAGTCTGTGTATGCAGAATAGCATGCTTGTTATACTCACTGTGGAGCTTAAGGGGTTAATCCTCTGCATTGCGTAAAAAGGCTGTTTCATCCTGTATGCATAGATTCTTCCCCTCCCTGCACTGTCAATCTGTGAAAGAGCAGTTAACACAGACAGGGTAGTCCTCCTGCACATGCTCAGTTGTGTCTTTTATGCTGAAGAGAACATTTCCTTGTTCTCAGAGATAGCCAGGTCACATGATATTGATATCACACATGTGGGCATGTATACAGGCTGTAGTGGAAATCTCCTCCTACCTGAACATACAGCTCTGGAGAAACTGTGCAGTCTAGCGTGTAAATGTGGTATACATATCAGCCAAAAAAGGTATATAGTGGCAGTATTTTAATGTAAAAAGAAGATTTATAAGATGTGGGCACTGTGGGGGGGGGGGGCAGATGAACTATTTTCATATTACTAGTTTTAGTAACACTTTAAAGTTGTTGTCAAGTCAGTAAAAAAAAAAAACACCTGCAAGAGAAAGGCATAATGAGCTAGTATGCATCGCATACTAGCTCATTATAAACTGCTTACCTTAGATCACCGCTGTAGCAGCGGTCCCCGAGCACCGCTGTGACCGACGACATGCTGAGTCCGTCGTGTTCTGGGATCCTGGGCGCCAACAAATCACAGTGCGGACTCCAGCGCTGTAATTGGCAGGAGCATGCGCATGAGAGCCGTCATTTACGGCACACTTCGTGAAGAAATGGCCCAGTCGAATGTTTTGATGACGTCGGCACGTGCAAATATTATTATATTATATTGTTTTTACTGGTAGTGGTGGTGATCTACGATTTTTAGCAGGACTGCGACATTGTGACGGGCAAATCTGACCCTAAGTGACACTTTTTGGGGACCAGTGACATTATTACAATGATCAGTGCTAAAAAAATACACTGATCAATTTATAAATGACACTGGCAGTGAAGGGGTTAACACTATGGGGTGATCAAAGAGTTGACTGTGTTCCCTGGGTGTGTTCTAACTGTGTGGGGGGTGGACTCACTGGGACAACACAGAGATTGCTGTTCCTGATCACTAGGAACAGCAGATTTCAGTAGACATGTGTTCGATCGAAAAATTGATTTTTTTTAGTTTCCGTGTTATTTATTTTTTCGTTTTTTCCGTTTTGGTTTTTCTTTTTTTTTTTTTTTCGTTTTCTCCGTTTTCGATTTTTTTTTCTTTTTTTGGTTTTTCAGATTTTCATTATGATCGAAATTTGTTATTTCGAATAAATTCGGAAACATTCAAATTCGGTTATTTACATTCGTATAGATGCGGCATTCTTTATTATCGGGAATTCTGAAAAATTTGAATTCGGTTCGTTACATTCGTATAGATGCGGTATTCGCTATTATCGGGAATTCAGAAAAAAATTCAAATTTGTTTTGTTCCATTCATATAGATGCGGTATTCGTTATTTTGAAAATTCGTAAATTTGGATGAATTCATATTCGTTACATTCACTAACAGGCAGACAAATTTGAAAGGAAATTCCAATACCTGACTCATTTAATAGTTTATAACTATTATTATAGTTTTATTATTATTAATTATTAATAAATAATAATAATAATAAACACTATAATAATGGTTAACAATTCATTACGTTCACTAACAGCCAAATTTGAAAGGAAATTCCAATACCTACCTATAATTTAATAGTTTATAACTATTATTATAGTTTTTATTATTATTATTATTATTATTAATAATAATAAATAATAATAATAATAATTAAATGAAACTATAATAATGGTTATGGTTAATAAAAATAATAAACTAAATAATTAAATTATAATAGAAATCATCCAAATGTTTTTTAGGATTTTCGAATTTTCGTTCTTTTGAATTTTTGGATTTTCGTTCTTATTTTCGGATGTTCGTTCTTATGAATTTTCGTATTTTCATTTTTATTTTCATTCTTTTGAATTTTCGGATTTTCGTTCTTACTTTTGGATTTTAGTTCTTTCAAATTTTTGGATTTTCGTTCCTATTTTCCGATTTTTGAATTTCGGATTTTCATTTTTTCCGATTTTCGAATTTCGGATTTTCGTTTTTTCCGATTTTCGAATTTCCGATTTTTGTTTTTTCCAATTTTTGTTCTTTTTAACAACAAGCGGACGTGTTTATATTCAAACCGATTGTTACCTATCTGCTAATTTTAAGTGCAATTGTTTTCTTTTTTACAATAAAGCCCATGTTTTTATGTACTGCACCATGAAGGCTCCTCTGCTTATTTGTAAGTGAGAGTGGCAGCAAGCATTAAACGGAGCCCAGTAAGATCCAATAGCCCAACATCACTGCAGGATTTAATTCCATCAGCCGCCACTGCGGACACCTTCCTTGGCGAATTACATCTCTATAACCTGAGATCCCATCATTCTACTAAGAGGCGTGAGTTCATGTGCGATGGCGGCTATCTGAACCCTTTTTTCTTCACTTTCTGTGCGATGGAAGCCCAGCACTGTTTTTTCACTGAGGACTTGCTGATTGATTGGATTGGATTTTTCACCATTTCAAATATCATCATTGTTTGTTTTGCTTTTTATAATCATGTGAAATAGTTTCAAAGTGTGTATTCATAACAAATCAAGGTTTTGGGCACAATATATATTTTTTTGATTCGATATACATAAGTGATACATTAAGGCTGCGATTTTGCTGCGATTTTTACCGTGTTTTTTACCGCGATTTTGTGCAGGTCAAAAAGTCACCAATGTAAAAAAATAGAAAACGCCCAAATCAAGCTTCAAAAATACTTCCAGAACTAGTTTGAGCTTCAGGCGTCTTCAGGCTTTTGGCTTCAGGCGTTTTTGAGTGGAGATGTGAACCATCTCCATAGAGAATCATTGATTTTTTCCCCTCCAGCGTTTTGTAGCTTCAGGCTTCAAGCTACAAAACACCCAGGTGTGAATGGGGCCTAGAGTAGTGTACTGGTGTTTATTATTTAGTATGAAAAAGTTGACTCTCGCAGCTGTGAGGAAGACAGCTACAGCGGAGGGTGGGGGGAAGAATCCACTCCTAATGGCAGGACTGTGGCTGTCTGGATGGGAGATTTAATGGTCCCTGTTTTAAAGTGTCAGAGTTACTTTATACATCTCTTATCACGTGGCCATTGCTGCTGGTGTAGCAAATTGCCCATTTATCACCATACTCAGATGCAGACCACATTAACTCCACCTCCCACAACTCCCTGGATGCTGGACATGCCTAGAGAAGATAAGTTCCTATGTTTCCCTCCCTCAGCAGCTTATGTAGGCCAAACTTGATGAGACAGAAGTATCTGGAGAAGTGATTTGCTTCCAGGTAAAAGGTCCTCCATTGTCAGAATCAGCATGTGGGCAGCCGAACCAGAGCCTAACAGAACCCAGATTCTTTGGAAGACCCAGCTACTGTAGGAAGACCCTCCCATATTGCTACAAGAAACACAGAGAAAGGAGGTTGGAGACACACCAGAGACGTATGTTCTGTACAGCCCACTATACCGAAGCACAACTGTATCGGGATGGGGTAGGTGTGCCCCCAATTTCCTTTTTCTGTTGCATGGACCACTCATTTTCACCTGGCCTCCACCCTGGCTATTCTCTTGGTTTGGACGGGATCATCTCTGCCTCAGCCCCGGGTCATACATTGCTTGTGACACCCCTCTCTCTCTTGCAAGATAAGCCATATTGTGAGCTGATATTTACAGATCTCTAGCCTTTACTCCCGACGAGTGGCCATGAACCACAAAACGTGTAGCGTTACAGAATGCTCTGGCAATTCGACTTTTACATCCATCCATCATGTACTTGTTTGTGCAAACTGTACCATGTAATTGTGTACTCAGGACTTTTTTCCTTCATTGATTTTGTGCTATGTCAGCATACCATTATTTCAATCATCATGATATTTGAGACTATGCAACATTTTATCTTGCATGTTAATAAATTTATACTTTATTTACTCCTTGTACTATTCATTTTCATGTGGCATACCTCATTCAAAGTCCCACGACCATTGTTCTTTGTTTTTATATTGCTACAAGAGTACTGCAATTCCAGTGGGGTAGCTGCTTGGATCCCTCCAGCTGTTCACCTGTAAAACCAGAGCTGCCCTGGACCTCACTGAGAGGGATGCTGTTATATCAGGGTAAAAACAAATACTGTAGCTGTTTGTGTTCTGAATTTTTACTGAAGTATCATTTTTCAGCTAGACTCTCTGTTGTTATATGCTTATACAGACTATGCTATGCAGCCATATGCTTCCCTAACTGAGCCACAGAGACATTGCTGTGGAGAGTCCAAGTTCATGCAGCTTTCATTATCTGTTTTGTATTGATCTGCAGTGTACACACTTTTGTCATTCTGACACCATTTTGCATCACTGATTCTAACTCTTCACTTGTTTAGTAAACTGCAAGTTGCCCTTTCTCTCTGATTGTTCAGCCAGTTATACATCCTGTTACTCTAATACTTTCTAAACCTGTATAAATCATTTTCCAAACAATACCTTAAAGCTGAAATATATATTTTTTTGAAATCAGCTAAATATATTTCCTGTGTATCTTAACAAAAGATTTTCAAAGTCTTACAGTTATTTTTTCTTAAAAAGTAGCCACAGCTTTAAAAGCATGTCATCATGCCATGGAGAAGGACCCTTTCTCCCTGTGTAGAAGCATTGTTCTCTCTGCAGAGGTCCCACACACTCTCTGTTGAGTCAGACTTATAGCTCTACCATCAGCAAACCCTATGTACCCTGCTTATCAAATAGATGTATATGTCAAGTATCTGCAAAGAGACCACTGTGTCCATTTAGAAAGCAAGGGTTCTTCTCTGCAGCATGCTGGCAGAGGACAGGCTTTTCTACTAATTTAAACTTAAAAAGGCTCACTTGAACCTTAAGGTTTTTTTCTATTTTTTATAAAAGTATATGGAATAAAATGTTTTAATTATAACTCACTTTAGCCTTAAAGCTCTTTACTGTTATGATGGATTTATTTTAACAAGCAGAATGAGTATCCTCTGAACTTATTAGAAGTACCCCTTGAAGTTCATAATCTGTAACAAAATATTATTTTTTCAACATTTACTTAAGAAAGTAAAGGCAGTAGTTGTTCATTTAGCATATGTTCTGTTTATATGAGTTCCCATAGTGCTTCAGCTTGCTTTTGGGTAACTGACTGGACCCTGCGATAAGCTTACTATGGGGCTTTGTGGTCCTCAAGGAGCGATGATAAATAATTCCATCACTATGGTTGCTGCCTTTACAAAACAATAAAAAATAAAATATTTTTTATAAAAATTATAAAACATCTTTATTTTACTGCACAAGAAAGTACATCACAAACACTGTGAATCCCAAGGTCACTAAATGATAGCCTGTGTCATATAAATGTATTGACAGCTATATTTTCATGTTAAATTTTCATTATAATCTTAAGCTTACTTCCTTTGTTTTCTGCCCTGCAGAGTGTGACATTTAGGTGATTGATTACACACACATAAACGCACACACATGCCTCTATGGAAAGGATGGGAAGGGTAATTTTAAGAATATCCTTAGAATAACACATGGTTGCAATAGATCAATTTATGGTCTAGTAAAACTTCAATACACATTTCCATTTACATAATCCATTTTATTAACATTAGAAAGTATACAAGAATGAATCACAATATACTGTAGTCTAAAACATGTTCAGAACAGAAGAGGTCTTATGTCAAAAGTGTCTGAAAGCTGTCAGTGTAGGTTAAAAAATGAAAAAGAAGAATCTCATTGGTTGTAAGTTATATGCCATTATAAACTAAACAATGTCAAATGATGACTTCAAGTACTGTTATCATTTTTGTAATGGATCAAAAAAAAAAAAAAAAGAGCATAAAGAGTCACTAATACGCTAATGGCTTTACATAAGTATATATAAGCTTATTAAACAAACTGAATGCTTTGGTTTAGTAATGACTTAAGGAAATCCCCGAGGAGATGAAGGAACACATCGTGTTAAGGTACACTATGCAAGGGTAAGTATTTACATGTTGGAGACATTTAAATACTTTACTAGAAACTGTACAATTTTAAATCTTGGCAGCAGAGAAATAAATTCATGCTTGCATATTTAACTGCTTCCCATCTGGCTGTAGTACATAAACGGCTGTAGGAAAAGAGCACTGATGTGGCTGGACGTACCTCCGCTTCCTCCCACATCTGTCGCTTGTGCACACAGCAGAACGATCTGTGCCGGCTGTGTCCACTGGATGTAAAAACAATCACATTGTAAAAAAAATCCACCTCCCCCAGAGTAGTACTGTACACCATTGTAAAAAAAATCCACCTCCCCCAGAGTAGTACTGTACACCATTGTAAAAAAAATCCACCTCCCCCAGAGTAGTACTGTACACCATTGTAAAAAAAAATCCACCTCCCCCAGAGTAGTACTGTACACCATTGTAAAAAAAAATCCACCTCCCCAGAGTAGTACTGTACACCATTGTAAAAAAAAATCCGCCTCCCCATAGTACTGTACACTGTACTGCTAGGGTGACTGTATAAAAAACATGTAGAAAATAAAAAACAAATACAAATGTAACTTTTTTTAAATTATATATATATTTTTCTTTTTAACTCACTGTCACTGGTCAGTGTCCCTAATCACCGCCACCCACTCAAAGTGTCCCTAATCACTGCCACACCGGTTATAGGGTCCGTGATCACTGCCACACCAGTTACAGTGTCTGTGATCACTGCCACACTAGTTAGGATGTGCATGATCACCACCACACCAGTTACAGAGTCCGTGATCACCGCCACATCAGTCCCAGTGTTTCTGATCACCGGCACACCACTTATATTGCCCCTAATCACTGCCACCCACTCACAGTGTCGCTAAATACCACCGTACCACTCACAATGTCCGTGATCACTGCCACACCAGTCATATTGTCCCTGATTACCACCACACCAGTCATATTGTCTATGATAACCGCCTCACCAGTTATAATGTCTCTGATCTCAACCACATCAGCCATATTAGGGACTCTTTTGTTCTTCCTTTTTTCAGCCTCCTGTACTTCCTGACCAGTGAACATGGCATTCCTGGAGGCACCCATGTACCAGTAGGCTAGGCTTGCTTGGCTAATAAGAACTGGGACTGCTATAGGTGACACTACAGTAAGCTAATTTCCCTGACCACTTGTATAAAGGCAACTATTACAGCACATTGGTATGGACACAATTGGTTGATGTATGTGATACACGAGATGCAATATATGGTACATAATCAGTCCAGACACTAAAGAAGTCTCACACATGTTGTATCATCATACTCAGGAGGAGTAGTAAAATGGGGTGTAATTTTAAGTTGTGTGTGAAAAATATCTTATTAAATTATCAACTTTGTGTAAAAATATATATTTTTATTTTCTTTCTGCATATTTCAAAAACTTTTGACAAAAAAAATGAAGACTTCAAAAGACTCTCCATGACTAAGACTTTTAAAAAATACCTTGGGGTCTTTACTCTCTAATATGTGATCCTTTCATGGGTGTTTCCACTGTACTGGCTCCAGGACCTCCAAAAATGTTACCTAGAGATGGGAAGGCCTAGAAGAAAACCAGAAATATTGGGAAAAAAAGTTTTCTTTCAGTCATCTTTTGTTTTGTTTTTCTGGAAAAATTGGAAAAAGAAGTTTGGAATACGTTCTTCAAACACAAGATATAACTATTTCTGCCACTAGGGGGCACTGTAGGGGAAATGCTCCAGTTTGGTTTGCTTGTGAGCTCCATCTTGTACTTTCTATAGTTATGCGACTTTTGGGATACAGTAGATAATAGTTTCTGTCCTCTCAAACCTTAAGGTTTGGCAGGTAAGAGGGTCAATTTGTTTGACAAATTAGTTTATCTTTATAACCTTTAAATGATTCCTATTAATGTTCTCTATCATCACAGCATAATGTTTTCCTATATTCTAGTCAGTGAACTGTTTTTCCTTTTCCTCCTCTAAACCAACATCTAAAGTTTGGAAAGATTTCCACAGTGCAATTTCTGCTGAAAGCAAAGCTGCCATTTGCAAATATATTTTTCCCAAATGCTACCAGGATGACAAAACACATCCTTGTATGCTAGAGGTGCCCTAAAAACACTAATAATACTGAATGGAAAGAAATGACGAGGACCATAATGAAAGTGCAAGTAGCTTTTCCCTCCAGAGTTCTCATTCCAGAAACTCTTTCTGCTGCTTCTGGATCATCACAAAGTTTTTCTTCACCAGCAGAATTTTCAAGTAGGGATGTGCTACAAACCACAGCCTCAAAAAAATATACAAACCTTCATTTATAGATAAATGACACCTGAAAAACAAGAGAACATTGATCTAGCTCCTGAAAATATATGCTTCCGGATCAGCAGTGTCATTAACTGAAAATGCATATTGGCGGGAAGCTTTTAAATTATTATTAGGGTAAGGGGGGGGGGGGGTGTTTACCTGTGTATAGTTGAATTGTTCTAAACTTATACAGTCCTTGTTATTCCATTTGTAATAAAAAAATAACATTTTAAAAATAAAGATTAGTTTATATACTGAATATGCTGTACTTTTATTTAAAGCATTATATGTTTAAATACTCTGGATTTCACCTTCCCAATGTAACATAATGACTTTTAATTTGTAAAGCTGCTCCACACTGAATTTTTTTACATTCTTCCAGGAGAAACACAGGAGAAAAAAGTTTTTTTTCCCATGGCTTCAACATTTCTGGAAATTTTACAGCTCTATAGGTAAACAGGAAATTAGATGTGTAATTTAATGACCCTAGAAAGTCTGAAGGTGCTCTTTGGATGTTTGTCCCCTGTGTAAGGCTAGGCTGTGAAAAAGTCTAATGTATGTGGTATCTTCCACTCGGGAATAATAGCAGAATGTGTTTTGGGGAGTATTTTTTAGGGGTGCATTTCTAAGCATGCCTATGATGTGTGTTAGTAATATCCTATTAATTGACAACTTTGTGTAAAAAAAAAATATATATTTTCTTTCCTGCTTTTTCCAAAATGGGGTCATTTTGTGGGCATTTCCACTGTCCTGGTGCACCAGGGCCTCAAAATTTTGATAGGTAGTCAGGAAATTTGATGAGTAATTTATGCCCCTTGACCACCTGAAGGTGCTTCTTGAATTTTAACCCCTCTATGCATCTAGGTTGTAAAAAAAAGTCTTACACATGTGATATCCCTATACTCAGGAGGCATAGCAGAATGTGTTTTGGGGCATAGTTGTAAGTATGCCCATGCTGTGTGTAACAAATAACTTGTTAAAATGACAACTTTGTGGAAAAAAAACACATTTTATTTAATCACTTCCGGACCACCCACCGTCATTATACGGTGGTACTTTGCCATTGAATACCGTTGTTATGGTAGCAGATAGCTACCATAACCCTGGTATTTTCTTAAACAGCGAGCGGCCCGTTTTCAGATAAAATTGGTCGCTGAGGCGGATTCACAGCGAGATCACTTTCGGGGGTGGGAAAGGTGCCCCACTCCCACCACTTTTCTGTTGTCTCTGCCACTTACCTGGTAGCAGTGGAGACGATCGGGTGGAAGTGTGAGTGGAAGATGTCACCCACTCGGCTCCATAGCATTGAAGGGGGGAAGCGACATCAAACCTGACTTTCGCCCATAGATCTTAAAGGAGAAAAATTATTATTTTTTTTTTCAAATGACATTTCATTTTTTTTTTATTAATTGCATTTAAGTGTAAATATGAGATCTGAGGTATTTTTGACCCCAGATCTCATATTTAAGAGGTCATGGCGTGCTTTTTTCTATTACAAGGAATGTTTACATTGATCTTTTTTTTTTTTTTAAAAAAGGACAGTGTAAAAATAAAAAATAAAAAGTAAAATAAATCGAAAAAAAAAATGTACAGCTCCCCTGTCCCGCCGAGCTCATGCGCAGAATGAATGCATACGAAAGTCGCCCCCGCATATGAAAATGGAGTTCAAACCATACATGTGAGGTATCACCGCGATCGTTAGAGTGACAGCAATAATTTTAGCACTAGACCTTCTCTGTAACTCAAAAATGGTAACCTGTAGACATTTTTAAACATTGCAGATGGAGATTTTTAAGTGCCAAAGTTTGTTGCCATTCCACGAGCGGGAGCAATTTTGAAGCATGACATGTTGGGTATCAATTTACTCGGCATAACATTATCTTTCACATTATGGAAAGAAATTGGGCTACCTTTACTGATGTCAAATTTTTTAAAAAGAAACGGCGCTTGTAAGACCTCTGCACAAATACGGTGTGACATAAAGTATTGCAACGACTGCCATTTTATTCTCCAGGATGTTAGAAACAAATATATAATGTTACGGGGGTTCTAAGTAATTTTATAGCAAAAAAAATGATTTTAAATTTTAAACACCGAATCTCAAAAAGAGCCTCGGTCCTTAAGTAGTTAATTTCTCCATTTTCCATGAACAAATTAAAAAAATGTTTTCTTCACAATTTCTTTTTCAATTTTTACATACTGTCACTAGTGCAGTACAGTGTCATCATATAACTGGTGTGGCGGCGATCAGGGACACTGACTGGTGACTGTATGTAAAAAAAAAAATAATAATAATTTGTTTCCCTTTTTTTCTACATTTTGTTTTCTTTATTATTACATTTTTTCCTTTTTTGCAATTTTTTTTTTTTTTTACATACAGTAACCAGGGCAATACAATGTTAGCAAAGTAATACTGTACTGGTCTGAGGATATTGCTTATAACTTTGAATTTTACTGTTATAAGCAACCATTTTTTTTTAATGAAAACTAATTATTCAGTGTTTACTATTGTGATTAGCTATGATTGGCCACAGCTAATCACATGTTGCAGATGGGCTGAGATTAGCCCTGTCTGTACTATGCGATCACTGTGACCAATCACAGAGCTTATCACGATAGTACACATGAATGGCAAGTAACAAAGCCATTCATTGTGTACATTTGTCATGTGATTTGCTTGGCCACAGCAATCACATGGTACTGGCAGTGGGCCAGTACAGTGATCTGTGACAGATTGCATTTAGAGCATGGCCTGATCCTGGGAGGACTTCATATCACATCCTCCCAGGATAATGGTACTCGCACCCGGCCATCATATTACAATAGACCAGCAGAAAGAGGTCTAATACTACCAAAAGAAAGCGCAATCTGTCTCAAAAAATGTTAAAAATTTTGCTTGGGAAAAGTGTTGCATGACTAGTTGAATTATTCAAGTATGACAGTGCTGAAATCTGAAAAATATGACCCAGAATGGAAGGGCGTGAAAGTGTCCAGGCTTCGGGTGGTTAAGAGGGCAATAAGAAATCTGCACATTTCAGTACTTGTATGTGACAAAACTTTGGTAAACTAAAATCGTATTGGTTGCAATACATAACAACATGTACATTACACCGTTAAATAATAATAAGGTACACCACACTCTGTGTTAAACACTGAATAGGAGAAATACAATCCAACATGTTTTCAAGTATTAGATGACACGATAATTAAAGTCCCACTTAAATGTGCAAAAAGTGCTTCTGCTTTCAGAATATGACAGACAGTGCTCCAACGTGCAGATAGGGTGCCCCACATGGATGGACTCACCCTTATGTATGGACCACCTATCTCTAGCATGGTTGAATGCATATGTGGGGTGACCCCTGTAGGTGGATTGATTGTCCGGCTCATAGAAAGGGAATCCTCCCAGAGCATATTTGGGATATATATTAAAAAAACAGGGAGAACTTCATTGCGCAAAAAACAGTAACAGTTTATTAAAATAAGTTTAAAAACAAGAGTATCACTCACATTCTTTGGTGCCTATCGTCCCCGACAGCCAGAGCATCATGCAGGTGATTATGTAAGGGTAATCAGCCCAAGGAGAATGGGTTCCGCCGTCGCTGCGGCTTGGCTGTTTCCCTAATTTGGAGCTGTAGGCGGAAGTAGGTCGCTGTGACGCGTTCACGCTTCGACGCGTTTCATCCAATCAGCAGGCTGTCATCAGGAAGCTGTACATTACAATATTTAAAAAACTTAGCATTGGAGCTTAATTCAAATTAGGACACTCCAAATAAAAACAGTATTGGTTTGGATAGCATTGTAGTTTCATTAAATTGCCATACATGTATGTCTTTCTTTTTTTATATACTTATCTTTTTTCCAAAATCTTGAGGCTGGTCCATTGACATGCAGAGTGTTCTTCTGATGTTCTCATGATGATGGACGTGATAGAACTTCTATAAAAAAATAGATTTTCATCATTTCCCTGTTTTGAACCATGGAAGTTTTTTAACCAAATGACAGGGTCATTTTCAGGTCTTAACTCCCATGAAAGACAGAAAGCAAGGACACCTCTCAGTGCATGAACAATGGAAAAGTTTACTCCACAAACAAAATAAATTGGTGGTACACAAATCCTCTAGCCTAGCTGAGATTTCAATGTTTTGGCAATGAGGAAAACCAAGAAACTGTAGAGAAAATTATACTAGTCACCAAATTTCTATGTTCACAAGTGAAGGAGAGTCAATACTGCTTAAACAAATTAAATGAATTCGTTTAAGTGAAGCTTAAATGAATCATAGTTTCTGCTATTGTTTGAATGCTGGGAAAATAAACAAGAGAGTAAGACCTTCACTCATAAACAAACTGTTTGTTACAATCTCACTAGCTCAAAGTATTTATATAATAAAAGTCAGTTCATGGACCCATGGACTATATTGCAAGTCATAAGGTTAAGCCCTTATGACACTGTGTAATATATATCAATCAATGCCTGACCACAAGCCAATGGGTTATAAATTCTTTTTACCAGAGACAAAATCACTATAAGTATCATGGGAATATGAGTATATGTTTTTAACTTGTAACACAATGTTGCAAGGTATCTATGTTGATTGGATATAAAAAGATTTTATCCTTACAAAATCTCCCATTACCAGAAACGGGGTTTCTCAATATGAATATGGTTGTTAAAAACATATGTGTGTTATAGGACATCTATAATCAATAAGTAGTTTAAGTATACAAATTATTTTTTTATCTTCTTTAGAATTGAGCGAACACCTGGATGTTCGGGTTCGGCGGGTTCGGCCGAACTTCGCGGAAACGTTCGGGTTCGGTACCGAACGTTACCCGAACTTGACCCCGGACCCCAAACCCCATTGAAGTCAATGGGGACCCAAACTTTTAGGTACAAAAATGGCTGTAAAAAGTCCTGACAAGTGCTAGAGGGCTGCAAAAGGAAGAAAAATGGGAGATGTTATTAGATCTGCAATCTGTCCCTCAAAGCAGTAGTAATCTCTACCTAGTCCAGTATCAGATCGTTCTGTAATCAGATCGTTCTGTAATGTAGGATGAGAGATCGTTCTGTAATCAGATCGTTCTGTAATGCAGGATGAAATGTTATTAGATATGCAATCTGTCCCTCAAAGCAGTAGTAGTAATTTCTACCTAGTTATTATCACTGCAATCTGTCCCTCACAGCAGTAGTAGTAATTTCTACCTAGTTATTAGATCTGCAATCTGTCCCTCACAATCTGTCCCTCACATCGCAGGCAGCATCCTCTCCCTACACTAATCTGAGAGCATGTGACATGCAGCACTGTGACTCCAGCCTCATATAGAGGCTGGGTCACATGATGCACTGGCCAATCACAGCCATGCCATTAGTAGGCATGGCTGTGATGGCTTCTAGGGAAAACCAGTGAAACGCTTGTTGATTGGATGCCCTGCAGCTATTCAACATGCGTGATAAAATACCAGAACCCAGAACCCGAACCCGGACTTTTTCTCAAAAGTTTGGGTTCGGAACAGGGACACCCGAAAGTTTGGTACGGACCCGAACGTTACAGTTTGTGTTCGCTCAACTCTAATCTTCTTTGCTCTGAATACAAAGTTCTTTGCTCTGTATGTGTACAACTATTATTTTAATTATTATATATGAAATTCTATCTTTTAATAGTTAAAATTTTCCATTTAATTGCTGCCAACACCAGACTCTCCAAGGCGTTCCTTCAGAGAAACTGAAATAATTGTAGCTGTGTATGAATTTATTATATCAGAGTTAATCAGCAGACAATTTCAAAATAAATTCAGAAAAGTAATTTCTTATCTGAGGATGCCATCTGGTGAGTTAGTACATAGGCAAACACAAGTTTGATAATTAAACAAATCCACCAATATGAATAAGGTTATACCTTCTGGGCCACCCTCTGGGTGTATTTAATGAGTGTATTATTCACAACTAGATAAAACAGGAGGGAAGTAGACAGGACACACTCTGGAAACTTGAGGACATATCATAAGACCATCAAAGAAGGAAGCAGACAAAAATCATCTGAATGAAATGTATCATCTGAAAGACATCATCTGAGGAACTCATCATCAACACACACGTTTCATCTAGAGATCACATCATCACATCATCTAGCACACAGCTCCAGCATAGTTAGATGTCATTTTGGGAAGGCAAACTACAGCCAGTAATCGTCAGCCATCTTAGGAATTTTAAAGCAAATAACCATTTTAAAAGTGTAACTATATTTTCCACATTTATTATTGATTTATTTTGTGTCCAAGTATTTTATGCTAGTTGATTTGCTACCCCACTTGATATCCTACCACCTGAAAATTTGGTCATTTTAATTGGCCGTATTGGCATAACTTTAGACAGACTTCACTTGAGAATCTGACTGCAGCAGTTTCATGGGTCAAGTTCAGCGGCGGCCTGTCCATTAGGGGAGCATGGGTGCCGCCCCCTCTATCCATGTGTCCGGCCCCCTGATATACATACAGGGCACCGGATTATGGATTCCAATGGAGCGGAGTGTTTTTTTGAAGCACATGATTAAAGCCAGAGCACACCCACTTGTGTGACATTAACAAATTAGTATTCGCTATGGCCTTCCTCATTATCCTCCCAGCCACTCCGGGAACCCCCCGGTTGGTCAGGGAGTCTTAGGACACACTTCCTGCTCCTGTGCGGCTGGGAGGAGAATGTCCCGCTATGGGCTCCCTGGAGTGGCCCTGGTTCAGCCTTCACCTTACTCCATATTAAGGTAAGGCAGCATTGTCATTTGCAATGACTCCGAACCCACCCCCAACACAGCCCCCCGCAGGTGATCGCCGCCATTCATCTGCTGCAGCAGGGGGTGGATAGTTAGCCACTGCCAAATGTCTCCTTGTCTCCCGGTGGGGTGTCAGGCGATCCCTGCCATTCGTCCCCCAGGGGGAGGGCTGGGTGTGGGGGTTGTGAAGTTAGTTTGTGCCGAATCCCCCCCCCCCCCCAGCCCAGCCCCAGCCACCACTGCTGTGTAGGGAGAGAGAATCAAAGCAGTTCTGATCCCCTTCAGCTACATAGGAACTCAGTGTTAATAATGTGATGTAGCATGCCTAGGCTATAAAGGTGTTGTGACCTTCTGCAGAACTACACAATATTGCTGTGTAGATGGTATTCTGATCAGTAGATGCTGTGATCTACAGGCACTGTCAGGCTAAGTCTGTTCTATAGTGGATTTGGCACCCAGCAGATGGATAGGAGATACAGTATCACACAGTCTGTATGTCTTGTGTCTTGAAAGAGGACAGAATTCCAAGTCCAGTGTCTAATCTGTATTGGATCTACAGTATACTTCTCTATGAAGTGTCTGGCAGTATATGTTGTACAGTAGCTGGGACAGGTACTGCTTGTGTTCTGCAGATGTATAGAACTACAATACATTGTGCACTGTACATTTGATTCTATACATCTGCAGATCACAGATCCAATACATTATATTATATACAGTGTATTACATCCCTTACATCTGCAGATCACAGAGCCAATATATTATATTATATAATATTAAACACTATACATGGGATTCTATGTATCTGCAGATCACTGGGCTAATGCAAGACATTATGCACTGTGCATCGATTAGCCCAGTGATCTGTAGATACATAGAATCCCATGTACAGTGTTTAATATAATATGATATATTGGCTCTGTGATCTGTAGATGTATGGGATCTAATGCACAGTATATAATATAATATATAGCATCTGTGATCTGACTAGCTCTGAGATCTGCAGATGCACAGAATCCCATGCAGAATGCATAATTTAATGTATGGGCTCTGTGATCTGCAGATGTGTGGGATCTAATGCACAAGGTACAATATTAATAATCTCATGTACAATGCATAGCACAGTGTGTTGGTTTTGTGATCTGCAGGTGTATCATATCCTATGCACAGTATATAATGTATGGGCTCTGAGATCTGTAAATGTATAGAATCCCATGCACAGTGTATAATATAATGTATTAGTCTTATTTCAAGAAAGTCTGATCTTAGACAAACTTTGCATGACCAAGTGCAGACAGGTAATTTCAGGTACACAAGACTCTGCTGCCAGTGTAGAGAGAGAAGCATAGCAGCTCTGATCTCCTTCAGCCACACAAGAATGTTTTAACAATGTTATGTAGAATGTATAGGCTGTAGAGGTGCTGTGACCTCCTGCAGATACACATAGTGCATGGGCACAGCAGTTGTACAGACCCAGCCCAGGAACTCAGCGTAGGGATGGTGGGAACCCCTCATAATGGACACAGCAGCCTGCAGGTGTACAGAGCCGGGAGCTCAGCACAGAGATGGTGGGAACCCCTGATAATGAGCGCAGCAGGTGTACAGGCCCAGGAACTCAGCACAGGGATGGTGGAAACCCCTCATAATGGGCACAGCAGCCTGCAGGTGTACAGAGCTGGGAGCTCAGCACAGGGATGGTGGGAATCCCTCATAATGGGCGCAGCAGGTGTACAGACCCAGGAACTCAGCACAGGGATGGTGGGAACCCCTCATAATGGGCACAGCAGGTGTACAGACCAAGGAACTCAGCACAGGGATGGTGGGAACCCCTCATAATGGGCACATCAGGTGTACAGACCCAGGAACTCAGCACAGGGATGTTGGGAACCCCTCATGATGGTCACAGCAGGTGTACAGACCTGGTAACTCAGCACAGGGATGGTGGGAACCCCTCATAATGGGCACAGCAGTTGTACAGACCCAGAAACTCAGCACAGGGATGGTGGGAACCCATCATAATGGGCAC
>BLSH010030658.1:1963901-1981421 GCA_018402905.1 Glandirana rugosa
GGGAGGGACCCGACTCAAGGGTCCAGACATGTGGACGACACGGATAACACTCCCCAAGGGTGGTAGGGACACGACTCAAGGGTCTAGACATGTGGACGACACGGGTAATACTCCCCAAGGGTGGTAGGAACACGACTCGGAACCCCTCATAATGGGCACAACAGGTGTACAGACTCAGAACTCAGCACAGGGATGGTGGGAACCCCCCATAATGGGCACAGCGAGTGTACAGATCCGGGAACTCACCACAGGGATGGTGGGAACCCCTCATAATGGGCACAGCAGGTGTACAAACCCTGGAACTCAGCACTGGGATGGTGAGAACCCCTCATAATGGACACAGCAGGTGTACAGACCTGGGAGCTCAGCACAAGGATGGTGGGAACCCCTCATAATGGGCACAGCAGGTGTACAGATCTGGGAACTCAGCACAGGGATGGTGGGAACCCCTCACAATAGGCACAGCAGGTGTACAGACCTGGGAACTCAGCCCAGGGAGGGTGGGAACCTGATATATAACATGTAGCACCACTGAGACCAGAAGAAACTGGCAGGTGATTTATCTCTCCAGCATCCACCAAACACTGTAATACCAGTTCTGGGTGGACTCACCCTTTAAGCTGAGCTGCAGCATTTTCTGAATGTACTGATTCTGCGCAGCACCAGAATATTATATTTGTTTACACTCAGCAGCACGGGTACAGGGACAGATCCTCATTTTTGTCCTTGTGCACAGCTTCCTCCGTCGCCAACATTCCGTCATAATCTGTCAGTTTTTTCTCGCCAGTGGCCAATTTTTAGAATTTGAGCGCAAATGTGTTTAATATTGTGCACCCCCCCCCCCCCAAAAAAATTTTTTTTGAGCACCAGCTCCCACTGGTCAAGTTAGTCAAACGCATATTATTATCTGCCAAATTTTGTATTTTTTTAAAAAAAAAAGTTAGGACATCTAGAATTGGGGAAATTAAACATTCAGTTTGATCCAACAGATATACCAGATGCTTTAGCATTTCATTGTAGTGTCCGTGTTCACCTATTAATCAAACTTTTAGAGGTGTTTGTATATAAATTATTGTAATAAATATTAATTTATTTTTGATAATCTGCAGTCTATACTTACATCGATCTTCCTGTGTTCTTTTTAAAAGAATTCTGCTTGGCAAAATAAGCTCAAAATTCTTAAATCATTCAGTAAAATTATTTTTATACATTTTTTTTATATTGGAGGCACTGTGATTCATCGATCAATTAAAATGATCGATTTAGCTGGCTAGATTAATCTTTCAGGCATTCCCTGAAAGGTGACTCTGGATGATATAGAGAGCAGGGCCATTGTGATGTCCCCCCAGGATTCATAATGCCCTGCACTTACAGTATATCCTCAGTCTTCTGGGTTGAGTGACACTCAACATCATCCAATACACAAGACTTAGGACATCTGGTGGCAAAAGAAGAACTGCAGGGGACAGCTCCAGATTGAATGTGAGCCTTGCAGCCTGAGCTGCTTTTTATTTTTAACACATGCCGCTGATCTATCTTAATGTGAAAAATGTTATCCTGGAGTTGGTTTCTAATTCAAATATTAGGATCTAAGGAAATCAGATACGGAGGTACCCCCATGCAGTTCCAATGCTGATTTCCTTTGATTGCAGATCCCAATGCAATCATTGTTTAGATGGATATCAAGTGAAATCAAACTGGAATATATATTATTTAGACAGAATGTAGAAACATGACCAGCTAAGATAAAGCAGTTGACTTTCACAAGTGAAGTTTAAGAGGGTAGGAATTTACACAAAAGGAAAGTTTGGATCATCACATACATCACCCAAAATGTTATCCCTTATTCTGTGTTCTATACATAAGTTCGGCTCGAATATCGGGCGTTCACCTACAGTTTCAGGGTCTTAGCAATCTTCTTATAGCCTAGGCCATCTTTATGTAGAGCAACAATTCTTTTTTTCAGATCCTCAGAGAGTTCTTTGCCATGAGGTGCCATATTGAACTTCCAGTGACCAGTATGAGAGAGTGAGAGCGATAACACAAAATTTAACACACCTGCTCCCCATTCACACCTGAGACCTTGTAACACTAACGAGTCACATGGCACTGGGGAGGGAAAATGGCTAATTGGGCCCAACTTGGACATTTTCACTTAGGGGCGTACTCAATTTTGTTGCCAGCGATGTAGACATTAATGGTTGTGTGTTGAGTTATTTTGAGGGGACAGCAAATTTACACTGTTATACAAGCTGTAAACTCACTACTTTACATTGTAGCAAAGTATCATTTCTTCAGTGTTGTCACATGAAAAGATAAAATAAAATATTTACAAAAATGTGAGGGGTGTGCTCACTTTTGTGAGATACTGTATATATACTCTGCATTCAGTGTAAACAATATATACACTGCATTCGGTGGTGTACAGTATATCATACATTGCAGTGCATGATCCCCATCATGTCCGGAAGGCCACCAAGGAGAGGCAAATGCTCACAGGCCACTAAAAGAGGGCAAGCATGGTCATGGTGCATCCTCTGCAGGCGGGTCATGCTTGTCCTTTTTTTCTGCTGCTGGACGTGTTATTGAGCCAAAACATGCAGAAGAGTTGGTGGAGTGGATAACTAAGCCATCCTCATCCTCCTCATCCTCTTTCACCTAGGCTCATACTGGTTTGCCTTCCAATGTAGCTGCCAAAGCGACCTATTCCACCGACTCCTTGTCCACATTTACTCCTTCTGTAGCCCCACCATCATGCACAGAGGAGTAACCAGAATTATTCGACCATAGTGTTGGTTACATACTGATCGAGGTTACACAGTAATTTGAAGGCTCCGATGTTGGTTCTCAGGTTGAGGAAGGGAGTAACGTGAGCCGAAAGAGAGGGGGTGCCACAGAAGTACAAGAAACTAGCAGTCATGTTCCCCCAGCTGCAGCATACTGCCAAGTTTGCTCCAGTGATGAGGAGGGGGGGATGATGAGGTTACTGACTGTACTTGGGTGCCTGAGAGAAGAGAGGAGGAAAGAGAGGAGGAACGTGAGGAGGAGGAGGCACAACTCCAACGAGGTAGGATGTCCTCCAAGGGCCAGCTTAAGGGCAGCCACCCTATTGAATCACACCACAGAGCTCCACAGGTGCAGGGCACTGCTGACTCCCTGCTGACTTCCAAAAGTTCATTGATGTGTGCTTTTTTCAACACTTGTGCAGTAGTCCACACCGTTGCTGTTTGCAATCTATGTCTGAAGCGGATTAAGCGTGGCCAGAACAACAGCCACTTGGGCACCACATGCTTGACAAGACATATGACGACCTGCCATGCAGTCTGTTGGCAACAGCACCTGAAAGACCCATATCATAAAACAAGGCGGACTTCTCCTTGCTCTTCATCTGGGATCTCAACCCCTACTATACCTATAATCCTCTCAAAAGCCTGCACTGAGAGGAATGAAGGTATAGCAATGGGTGCCACAAGTACTTGCAGCCAATCTGTTAGCAGTACACCACCAGTTGATTTCAGCAGGCAAATTTCCCTACCCCAGTTGCTGAACTGTAAAAAAAAAATACTGTCCCAGCCATCTACATGCTCAGCTTCTAAATGCTAGCTTGGTCAAATTGCTAGCACCACAACTGCTGCCTTTTCATCTGGTAGATTTTGCCCCCTTTCGTGAATTTGTGGAATATGCTGTACCACAGTGGCAGGTTCCAAAAATAAATGTATTCTCACGTAAGGCCATTCCTTTCTTAACTGTGCACTGGGTAACTGTGCTGGCAGCTGGGAAGGATGCAGGAGAGGGTCCAGTGTTGGAGTTAGTTCCGCGACCACACCTCCAAAAATCTGGTGGTGATTCTGCCACATCCGCCTGCTCTACCCCTCCTCTTCTTCTTCCTCTGTGGTCTCTTCTGCAGATTTGTCCTCTGAACCAGCAGTGCTCCCTAAGCTGTCAAGGGGCTACACAAGCAGTCAGGCTAAAAGATGCCATGCAGTGCTTTATTTGGTCTCTCTAGGGGACAGGAGCCACACTGGGCCAGAGATTCTGTCAGCTCTGTGGGGGCAGGTTTAGAGGTGGTTGACTCCATGGCAGCTTGAGCCAGGAATGGTTGTATGCGACAATGGCACCAACCATCTCTCTGCCCTTCGACCGGGACACTTGACACATGTTCCATGCTTGGCACACATCCTGAATTTGGTGGTGCAGCGTTTCTTGACCAGGTACCCAGGCTTACCAGATATTCTCAGGCAGACTAGAAAAGTCTGATCATTTCCGCCGGTCATACAATGCCAGTGCTCAACTGACTGACATTCAATGGGAATTTAACCTGCCCACCAACCACCTCATTTGTGACATGGCCACCAGGTGGAACTCAACATTGGCAATGCTGCAGTGGCTGTACACACAGCAGAGGGCCATCAATGAGTACTTGTGTGAGTATGGCTCCAGAACAGGCTCAGGGGAGCTTGGCTTGTTTTTAACCACGCCAATGGCTACTGATCAGGGATGCATGCACTGTCCTGTCACCATTTGAGGAGGCCACAAGGATGGTGAGCAACGACAATGCATGCAACAATAACACTGTTCCTCTAGTCTTCCTGCTGGAGCACACGCTTTGAGGAATCATGGACAGGGCACTTGAGGCAGAACAGTGGGAGGAAGAGGAGGACTTCCTTTCCTCTTAAAGCCCCCTTTATGCAGATAGCATTCTTGCGGGGCTGCCAAACACACAGGAAGAGGAGGAGGAGGATTGTGTCAGCATGGATGTAGAGGATAACATGCAGCAGACTTCAAGGGATGGTTTTCAGTACCCAGAAACCCAAGGAGTTGTACGTGGTTGGGAAGAGGTAGTTCATCCTCAGTGACCCAGGGGACTCAGAATATCATGCCTCTGCAAGCTTAAGCTCCATGGGCTCCCTGATTCTGCAAAGCCTGCGAAAGGACACTAGGATTCGTGGTACCAAGGAGACTGATCCTTATTGACTGTGTCAGGGATACCATATGCAGGTATCCAGCAGGGATGGTCAGATCAGTTGGCTGCAATTAAAGGAATCAGGACTAGGTGTAAGGTGAAAATATGAAGATATTTATTACACAAATAACACACTTCAAACACCAAAACACCAGCAAACATAAATGAGCAAGTAAAAGATGAAAACTCACCAAACCCCAAAATAAACACCTAACTATCTGACTAATGAAATACAAACGAAGAAAACACACATATATAATAAGCAACCAGGGATGCCAGATAAGGGGAACAGGGAGCCAGGTACTGGGAGCAGAAGGAGAGCAAGGAAGCAGGTACAGGAATGCGGTCTCTGGGTCTGGATCGCAGATCAGGGATCAGAGCAGGTCAAATTCAGGAATGGACACAGCTTGCAGGGAAAATACTGAAGCATTGGGACAGGGAACAAGGCAGGCTTATATGGACCCAGCAGACCCATCAGGTGCAGCTTAATGACCTGTAAGCTCAATCTCCTGGGAGACACCCGCTGGTGGCCACCAGAACTACACCATTTGGTTTTCCAAACACTGCCACCAGCAGGTGACCCAAGCAAGGACACAGATCCTGACAGTTCCCCCTCCTTGAGGAGCGGCCTCCGGACGCTCCATTCTGCTGTTAACTGGAGAGTCCTTGTGGGTGCAGGAACAGTCCGGCAAAGTTTCCCCTCCGTGTCTGTGGACTCTATTACCCTTCTCCGACCAGAGATCTTTAACCTGCTGGGCGGCGTGTCACCCAAGTCAGGTACTGGAACAAACCCACCACCACCAGGGTCTGGAGGTCTGAGTCCAGTACCAACAGCTAGCCAGACATCGGGCCTGAAACCAGCGGGGGCAGGCAACACAGAGACATCAAAATCAGCCTGGGCATCAAGCCGGGGGAAAACAGTGGCAAGCTGGGCATTAGGTAGCCAAACATCCACAAGCACTGGATCAACAGGCACGCGATCATCACACTGGGTAGTAGGCATTGGGTCATCAGACGCGGGATCAGCGGGCACCAGGTTGTCACACTGGGTAGTGGGCACTGGATCAGCAGGCACAGGGTCGTCACACTGGGCGGCAGGCACAGGGTCGTCACAATGGGCAGCAGGCACAGGGTCAGCAGGCCGGACAGTGGGCACAGGGTCAGCAGGTGCAGGAACAGCAGGCTGGACAGCTGGCACAGGATCAGCGGGCACAGGAACAGCAGGCTGGACAGCTGGCACAGGATCAACGGGCACAGGAACAGCAGGCTGGACAGCGGGCACTGGAACAACAGACATAGGATCAGCAGGCTGGACAGCTGGCGCAGGATCAGCAGGCACCGGGTCGTCACACTTGGCGGCAGGCACCGGGTCGTCACACTGGGCGGCAGGCACCGGGTCGTCACACTGGGTGGCAGGCACAGGGTCAGCAGGCCGGACAGCGGGCACAGGGTCAGCAGGTGCAGGAACAGCAGGCTGGACAGCTGGCACATGATCAGCGGGCACAGGAACAGCAGGCTGGACAGCTGGCACAGGATCAAAAGGGCACAGGAACAGCAGGCTGGACAGCAGGCACAGGAACAACGGACATAGGATCAGCAGGCTGGACAGCTGGCGCAGGATCAGCAGGCACCGTGTCGTCACACTGGGCGGCAGGCACCGTGTTGTCACACTGGGCGGCAGGCACCGGGTCGTCACACTGGGCATCAGGCGTTGAAGCAGTGGACACTGGATCATCAGGCACTGGATCAGCGGGCACTGGGTCATCAGGAACTGGGTTATAAGGCGTAGGATCAGCAGGCACTTGATCAGTGTGCACCGGGTCATCAGGCACTGGGTCATCGGGCACCGGGTCATCGGACGTAGGATCAGCAGGCACTTTATCAGCAGGCACAGGATCAGCGGACATCAGGTCATTGGGCACAGGATCAGCAGACATCAGGTCATCGGGCACAGGATCAGCAGACATCGGGTCATTGGGAACGGGATCAGCGGGCATCAGGACATCAGGCACAGGATCAGCGGGCACCAGGACATCGGGCACAGGATCAGCAGGCACAGAATCAGCGGGCACCAGGACATCAGGCACCAGGACATCGGGCACCAGGACATCGGGCACCAGGACATCAGGCACAGGATCAGTGGGCAGCAGGACATTGGGCACAGGATCAGTGGGCACAGGATCAGTGGGCACCAGGACATCGGGCACAGGATCAGCAGGCACAGGATCAGTGGGCACAGGATCAGCGGGCACAGGAATCAGGTCTCTGGGTCTGGATCGCAGATCAGGGATCAGAGCAGGTCAAATTCAGGAATGGACACAGCTTGCAGGGAAAATACCGAAGCATTGGGACAGGGAACAAAGCGGGCTTATATGGACCCAGCAGACCCATCAGGTGCAGCTTAATGACCTGTAAGCTCAATCTCCTGGGAGACACCCGCTGGTGGCCACCAGAACTACACCATTTGGTTTTCCAAACACTGCCACCAGCAGGTGACCCAAGCAAGGACACAGATCCTGACAGACTGGCAACCCTTCTTGAGCCACGATACAAGGGTAAAGTTGCAGAACTCATCCTGCCTTTGCAGAGGGAGCAGAGGATGAAACATCTTCAGGAGGCCTTGAAGAAAAGTTTGTGTAACGCCTTTCCAGACCTTGGGAGGTTACCATTTCCTGGAGCTGTACAATGTGTTGCTGATGCTTCGTTTGGTCAGAGGAAGAGTGGTGGAGAAGGTGGTCGGCTGACCGATGCCTTTAAACAATTTTTCAGTCCTCAGAGCCAAGTGCTGAGTGGTTCAAGCAGCCATCGCCAGTGTCTGCATTACTGTGTATTGCAGAAATATCTAGGGGCAAGAGAAGACTTGGAGACCTTGCCAACAGAGCATCCACTGGGTTACTGGGTCTTGAGGATGGACCACTGGCCAGAACAATATGCAATCGAGCTACTGGCCTGTCCTGCATCCAGCATGATTTCTGAATGGACATTCAGTGCTGCAGGAGGGTTTGTAATGAATCAAAGAGTGTGCCTGTCCGCAGACTCTGTTGATAGGCTCATATTTATAAAAATGATTCAGTCCTGGATCAGCTATCAATCCCCTGATGCTGATGTAACTGATTGAATGATTGAATTTGCTAGGGATCTGGGATCCCTTGAAGACTGCCAATGCTGCCTACGTGCCTATCCTATTCCTGGATCTTGATGATGCTAGCTTCCAACAATATTTTTGGTTTAGGGTGCCACCAACACCCAAGGCCCAATTTTTCTGCACCTTTTTAACAGGGGCGTGTAATTTCAATTTTTAAAATATTTGTTAACAGCAGGGCCCATTCCTGCACCCAACAAGAGTAACTGTGAGGGGTTACAGTGTTCAGGCACCATCAACACCTAAGGCCCAATTTTTCTGAACCTGTTTGACTGGGGCATGTAATATAAATGTTTTAAATATTTTTTTACAGCAAGGCCCAATCCTGCCCCCAACAAGAGTAACTGTGGGGGGTTACAGTGTTCAGGCACCACCAACACTCAAAGCCCAATTTTCTGCACCTGTTTTTTTTTTGTAATTCCTTTATTTATTGAAAAAGGATACAGGGTACAGGCAACTGTATATACAACGAGCATCATATATAACAAGAGGAGATTGACACAGCATTAGGCTACAGTCTTTCAGAGATTCAGGTGGCACTACAGTATTCCTGAGAACAAGACAGTTACGGCCGAAAATTGTGTAGTGCGGTCAATGTACAACAGTATGTTAAGGGGGGCAGCGTCTATCACTCCGACCCTTCCATTTTCTGGAGGGTTGGCCTGCAACAGTACTAGTAGTTATTTCACATTTTTTTACATATTAATAAAAACAAACAGAGCATGGGGTAAAGAACTATAGGTCTCAACTGGTCATCATCTCATTGAAATGGCTACGTCTAGACCATACAGAGAGGTACAATAACAAAAAAATAAAAACTTAGGAAGACAAGGGTCCTATTATGTAAAGGACGATGTGGGTTCTTCCCTAGACCAGAGGTAGAAGTAGGCATGTTGCCCCTAGGGGATGGAGATTGCCATCAGTCAGACCATGGGAAGAGCAAGAAATTAGTATTGACAGGACCTAAGGGAGAGAAGATTGAGTAGATCAGATTTAGAAAATATAGAGAAAACGAGATGTATAGAGGGAACGAGGGAAGATAGGGGGGTGTGTGGCCCGTGCCCAGGCTCCCTGATCGGATGCACATTTTCAGCCCCGGTGCGGAATCTCCGCCAGGTAGGCATCTGTGTAGACAAAGTGTTGCCATGGTCTCCAGGTTTCTCGGAAGGTCTCCTCTTTATTGTGCAGAGTAGCAGTGAGGTCCTCCATGTCCCTCAGCTCATTGACCTTGGAGAACCACAACGCCAACGACGGAGGGTTCTCCGACTTCCAGCAGAGGGGAACGCAGGCCTTGGCCGCATTCAGAAGTTGTATGGTAAGTGAGGATTTATACTTTTTAATCGGTTGCTCCGAAAGGCGGAGCAAACAGGCCGCAGGCTTGTCCTCCAAATCAGCACTCATCAGGCGTCTGATGGTCCGGGTCACCCCCCCCGCCAAAAGGGTTGTAACTTGGGGCAGCTCCAGAAGATGTGAAGTATCGTTCCCTCCACTCTGCCACAGCGCCAACAGAGATTGGAGGCCTGTGGGAATTGACGGTGCAGGGTCAAATGGACTCTATACCACCTTGTTAAGATTTTGTAACAAGTCTCCTGGACCTTGGTGGCAATGGAAGACTTGTGCGCAAAGTGCAAATTTTTCTCCTTTTGGGAATCCGCAAGTTGGAGGCCTAGGTCCCCCTCCCATTTAGTGAGAAATGGAGGGACGAAACCCTCCGGTGGTGCGATCAGGGAGGTGTACATCAGGGAGAGGCTATGGCGGAGCGGTTCACCCCAGCGGCAGATATCCTCCAGGACCATGAGTGATCTGGAGATGCCCAGAACCCGGCAGAATTTGCATAGAAAAGCTCGTAGCTGGAGGCCACTAAGAAAATCCAGGGGGGGGGGCTGGTGGCCTCCGCCCCTGCAGCTGGGGAGAGAGTTCCATCTGCACGCAGGAAGTCGGTGACGTACAGCCGCCCCTTATCCCATAAGCGATGAAAGGATGGGTTACTGAGGCCCGGTGTAAATTCCGGGTTACCCAGAATCGGGATCATGGAAGAGGATGATGGTGATATTGAAGTATGCAGGAGGGCTTCCCTCACCACAGCCATGGCGCCCCTCAGGGTCAGGTGCTCTGAGATGGTCCTCGGGAGAGGGGAGGAGATCCACGGCTGTTCCCAGAGTCTTCCATCTTCATAGAAACCCGATGTTTGGCTTCAGCGTGGCAGAACCAGTCCACCAGTCTGGTTAGGTGTGTTGCTCTGTGATAGGCTTTCATGTCCGGGAGGCCCATACCTCCCCGAGGTATCAGGTGGTCAGGTGGAGGACGGAGAGTCGGATGCGGGGCCGTCGATGGGATCACACGAATTCACGGAACATGGCGTCGATCCGTTTGAAGAAGGCAGGCGGGAGGCGAATAGGGAGCGCTTGCATAGTGTACAGCACCTTCGGGAGAGAGGTTATTTTCAGGGCAATGCATCTGCCGAACCAGGTAAGTGTGAGAGAGTTCCAACAGAGAAGCTCAGTTTTGAGACGAGCCAGTAGCGGCACATAATTCGCGGAGTAGAGCGCCCCGATCTCTAGAGTGATATCCACCCCCAGATAACGTATGGAGCTGGCCGCCCAGCGCAGGGGGTATCCCGACCTCAGGCGGCCGACCACGTCCTGATCCACAGTAATATTGAGCACTGAGGACTTAGATAGGTTTATCTGAAAATGAGAGAGGGAGCCATACTCCTACAACAGCAGTAAGACCCTTGGGAGGGACATCTGTGGGGCCACCTTGTGCGCCCCAGAGTGTTCAGGGTAGCCCACCACTTCCCGGTCTGCCCTGACTGTACACAGGAAGGGCTCGAGGGTTAAAATGAAGATCAGGGGGGACAGTGGGCACCCCTGTCTGGTACCATTTCGAATGTCGAAAAAAGCCGACCGGGTTTCGTTGACCTTGACCGTTGCGGATGGTGTGGAGTAGAGAGAGAGGATCCAGCTGAGCATTGATGCTCTAAGACCTATGTGTTCCAGTGTGGCATGCAGGAAGGACCATTTGACCCAGTCGAAGGCCTTCTCTGCGTCGGTGGAAAGCAAAAGAAAAGGCCGTCGTCCCGTTCTTGCAGCATGAATCAAGTTCAACACACGGATGGTGTTGTCCCTTGCCTCTCGCAAAGGGACAAAACCTGCCTGGTCATGATGTATCAGATCTGGCCCATGAGGGAGCAGCCGGTTCGCCAGGACTTTGGCGAATAGCTTTAAGTCAGTGTTTAGGAGGGCTATGGGCCAGTAGCTCCCACAGTGCTGTGGGTCCTTCCCCTCTTTCGGGATGAGTGAAATGTAAGCTCTTAGGGAGTCCATGGGGAAGGAATGTCCGTCCATAAGGGCGTTGAAGGCCTCGACCATGGGTCCCGAGAGGGTCTCGTAGAAGGTCTTGTAATAGGAGGGAGTGTGGCCATCTGGGCCCAGGGCCTTCCACGGTTTAGCCAGAGTGGTCCCCAGCTCCTCCGCTGTTATGGGTTGATCAAGGCTCTCCTGAACCTCAGGATCCAAAGATGGCATCCCAGAGGAGGTCAGGTATGCGCATGCAGCAGCTCCCTCCACCTGGGAGGGATCCATGGGGGGAGAATCGTCCAGATTGTACAAGCCCTCGAAGAAGGAGTGGAACTCTCCCGCTATGTCAGAGGACAAGGATAATTTCTGACCTGAAGTGGAGAGTACATTAGGGATGTAAGTTCTGGTACGCGCACCGCGGTGTGCCCTCGCCAAGAGCATGCCCGGTTTGTTGGAGAACTCGTACATCGCTCGTCGGGCCCAAGCCAACTTTTGTTTGGTCTTTTGAAACAGAAGTGTGCGGAGTTCCTCCCGGACCTTCAGGAGGTCCTGGAAAGTCGAGCGAGCCAGAGTTTCCTTGTGTGAGCGTTCTAGAGTGCATAGCCGCATGCAGAGATCTTCCACCTGTTGTAGCCGTTCCCTCTTACGGCGGGCTCCCCATCTGATCAGGACACCGCACATCACCGTCTTGTAAGCCTCCCAAACCACTAGAGGAATGCTGATGGAGTCGGTGTTCGTGGAAAAGTAGTCCCTTAGTGTGGTGAGGACATCCCTGTGGATCTCCTCTGATTGGAGGAGAGCCTTATCAAGCTTCCAACTCGGCAGGGGTCATGCCAAATGGTCGAACTGTAGAGTAAGGTGAATTGGCGCTTGGCCCAAGAGAGACACAATACCAATGGACGTGTCCACAACTCTTGCAAGCTCTCGGTGCGGGATCATGAGGTAATCTAATCTGGAATAGGTATAATGTACCCGGGAGAAGAAAGAGAAGTCACGGTCCTGCAGGTGTTGAATCCGCCAGGGGTCAACTAAATGAAGGGAATGTAGGTCAGCTTTAAGCCTCCTGAGACAGGAGTAGGAAAGGTGTGTTGCACCCTTCGAGGCATCAAGCAGTGGCTCCATGGCGAAGTTTAAATCGCCCCCCAAAAGCCAGGAGGCCATCAGAGAAGTCCAGGAGCTCAGGGAGGAGTTTACGTAGGAATTGCACTTGGTTCGTATTAGGGAAATACACATTGGCGAGGGTGACCCGGACACCAGAAACCCAACCGCGGAGAAAAAGATACCAGCCCAGCGGATCTATCTTTTGCGTTTCCAATACCCAAGGGGTGGAGCTGGCCAGGAGGATACTAACCCCCTTAGCTTTGAAGATAGAGGTTACACTATGGAATACTGTGGGGAAGGCTCTATTTGTTAGCCTGGGTATATGGTCTCCCCTAAAGTGGGTTTCCAGGAGGAAGGCCACCATTGTCCCCTCTCTTTTCAGGAATGATAGAAGCTGAGACCGCTTCTCTGGCGCATTGAGCCCTCGGATATTGAGGGAGGTGACCTTGAGGAGACCCATGGGTATGCAGATAAGCTGCATGGTGCCTCACGGGGCATCAACGAAGCCTGGTGTTGCTTAGGAGTGTTCAGGCATGGGTCGCACGGGGGGGAAGGAGGAAGAAAAAAAAAGAAAAGGTAAGAAAACCTAGAAACTGAAGAGAGAGGAAGACACTGGGAAAAAAAGGGATAGAGAAGGCCAGAGGGGGAGACACCAGATATTGGGGGGGGGGGATAGATCAGAGAACTGACAGAGAAGAAAGGGATAAATCTAATTCAAAGGCTAAATACCTTGGCGTACCGTTATCGCCCGAGGGCTTATATCCCGGTCCTAGACCTAAAGGATGGTGGGGGGGAGACTCAGGATGTCGCCACAGTCGGCAAGTTGTATATCGCAGCTAGTTTAAGAGGAATGGAGATGCTGGAGAGAAGGGGACCAATGAGACACATAACCCAATTCAAGAGAAAAAGAGACAGAGGATAACAGCATGGTTAAGATATAACATTTGGCAGCTTAACATTAACATCAAATTCAAAGCCCGAAAACCCTAAAGACAAAAGGACAGTCACATCGCAGCTTGTTAGGAGCCCGTAGACAGAGCCCCTAGCCCAAACTCGGGTAGGGGCGAGGAGGGGGGAGGGCCGCTCGCGTCACCCAACACACTGGGAGGTGGTCCCCCTAACGGATGGACCCAAAGAAACCCCCCGGGCCCCGCCACGGCGGGCCACTACTAGGCGACAGCCCCCACATAAGGTGGGGTGAAGGCCCCCTACCAGACCCGTCCAGGCCCCCAGAGGCCCCTCCCGACCCCCCCACAGAGGTAACATTTTCCCCCATGGCTCCCCCACCCACCAGCAGACCCCCCGGGGGGGCCAGCCGGGACCCCCCCACCCCTCCCAGACAAGATGGATTTTAGATTTCAATACACTGTGTTATATGTGCTACACTGACTGACTGCAATATACAGTTGTGCTCTTAAGTTTACAACCCTGACAGAATTTATGATTTCTTGGCCATTTTTCGAAGAATATGAATGATAACACAAAAGCATTTCTTTCACTCATGGTTAGTTTAACAAGGGGGCCCCCAGATCCTGCCCCCCATGTGAATGAGTACCGGGTACATCGTACCCCTACCCATTCACCAAAAAAGCTGTGAAATGTAAAAAAAACAAGAGCTGGATTTTGACAAGTCCTTTATTAA
Organism: Glandirana rugosa; assembly: GCA_018402905.1. Taxonomy (NCBI): domain Eukaryota; kingdom Metazoa; phylum Chordata; class Amphibia; order Anura; family Ranidae; genus Glandirana; species Glandirana rugosa. The sequence goes on from BLSH010030658.1 coordinate 1,978,049, forward strand.
AAAAATAGCCCTGTCTTCTCTCTGATCCGTCTTCTCCATGATCCATCTTCTCCCGAGCCGCTGTCTTCTTCCTCGCCACCGCTGTCTTCTTCCACGCCGCCAGTTACCCGCTGAAAACAAAAAATACGCTCTTCTCCTGATGCTGTATTCCTCCGTTGTGACGTCCCCCACTTTCTGACAGCTCTTTTGTAGCCATGGGGCGTGACCATCCGATGATGTCACTCGGAGAGCCCGCCCCCTTGTGACATTACAAAGATACATAAGAGCTGTCAGACAGCGGGGGACATCACAAAGGAGGAAGACAGCACCAGGAGAAGAACACTTTTTTTGTTTTCAGCGGGTAACCATAGGCAAGGGAAACGACAGCGGCAGCGAGGAAGAAGACAGTGGCTCGAGAAGACAGTTCGGGGAGAAGACGGCACCAGGAGAGACGGCATCAGGAGAAGACGGATTGGGGAGAAGACAGAACGGGGAGAAGACAGAGCTATTTTTTTTAATAAAGGACTTGTCAAAAACCGGCTGTTTTTTTTTTTTACATTTCACAGCTATTTTAGTGAATGGGTAGGCGTACAATGTACATGATACCCATTCACATGGGAGGGGCAGGATTTGGGGCCCCCTTGTTAAAGGGGGCTTCCAAATTCTGATAAGCCCCCTGCCTGCAGACCCCAACAACCACAGCCCAGGGTTGTCAGAAAGAGGCCCTTGTCCCCATCAACATGGGGATAATGTGCTTTGTGGTGGAGGGCGTGGAGCCCCCCTGCCCCAAAACACTCACCCCCCCATGTTGAGGGCATGTGACCTGATACAGTTCAGGAGGGGGGCGCTCACTCGGTCCGGCCAGGCTGCATACGCGGATAAGGGTCTGGCACGGATATTGGGGGGACCCCCATGTCAATTTTTTTAAATTTTGGCGTGGAGCTCCCCTTAAAATCGATACCAGACCTGAAGGGCCTAGAAAGAGAGGGGACAAAAGTTGGTACTTTAAATGAGACACCCAGGGTAGGGGGATGGGCGGGTGCCTCCATCCCTTGTGCATATGAGCATAAAAAGAGTTTGGGAATTTGAGTGAAGCATGGGGAGGGAGCCAAATGCTGATCAAAAGTATATTGTTGATTGATACAATATATAAACCACATGTAGATAGTCATATGAGAATATTGAATGTAAAATATAAGCATCACAATGACACATTGTACATAGGAGAAAAAAACATGTAAGCCGATGTTACTCCATATTACAGTAATAGCTCTCCAGAAATACATCACATAAAATTCATGCATCTATGTAAGCTCTACATGTTTCGGGGATAAAACCACCTCGTCAGGAGCGGATGTATGCAGGGTACAATATCTATAAAACAAAAGAGTTTGAAATGTGTGTAAGACTCATAGCATCTGGTAATTAGCCCCATATAAGGGGAATGTGTATATACACATCCAGAGGAACGGGGAGAAACACGGAAAGGGGGTCAAACCTCCCTACTTACATGTAAAACTCAATCTCTCCAAGCGTGGGCTACTAGGACGTGTGGAGGCCGCACCCAAACTGCCCAAACTGCTCAAGCCGGGAGTTGAGGGGGTGGAAGACCCAAGGCCAACCAGGCCCCCAAATCACCAGAGGAACAGGCCACCCACACTGGCTAGGTGGAGAGTGTCTATACCCAGGGCTCCAAGAAATCTGTGAAACAATATAGAAATATAGGGTATGAAAATGTCTGTGTGTATGAAATTTCGCAAAGACATAGCCCATAGGTGTTAGTATATTGAAGCAAAGGGTGAATGGGAAAGAGGCAACCACCAGGGACAAGTGTAAAGCGCAGAGTCAAAGCATGAGACAGGTATGTGTGGTCAAGAGAAAAAAAAAAAAAAGATTTCAGCATGAGGTGGGTGATCAGAGTCAAAGGGGCTGCCATGTGAAAATGTGTATGTGAAGTAACAAGATGAGTGTCCTCATAGAAAGAGACACTGGACCGTGCATACCTGCACATTCCTCAGTGCAAAGATAGCCAGACAGGGTGTGGTGCAAGGATTCCCAAACAGCAGCTGACAGCCAGTGGAGCAAGCCCGATCCAAATGAGGATGAGGGCCAGCCTGATATAGTCCCACAGGTCCCGCCCACAGCATCATGCTGGTGGGCTCAGGAGGAAGGAGGGTCCCCGCCCGGGCGGTGGACCCTCCCAAATGGAGGCTGGAGCCTCCCAAAAAAACCCCAAAAATACAAAAGCCAACCAATGCGATGGACAAATCGCCGTATGTGCGGCTCCAGAAGGACTCCGCATTTCCGACGTGGTGCATGACGTCGATGAGCAGCCTGCCCCAACCCCCACGTGTCAGTGACAATTAGGGGGAAGGGAGGGGCACCCGGAGCACATTGCAGCTCCCGGACTAAAACAGGGTCACGGTCCTGGCGGTGGAGTCTGTCTTAGCAGGGAACAACCACTCTTACACACCCGATTCGGGGACCCCTGGTAGTGTAGACAGGAAGTCCCAGAGTGCGGGATGGCACAAGGGCTGGATGGTCACTGGTGGTGATGTGAGGCTCCAGATGGTCGTGCAGACAGAAGAATGGTCGTGCAGGCTGGGTCGGCAACTGGCGGGTCAGAGAGGCACAAAAGGGGCAGGCAGAAGAGTAGTCAAAGTCCAAGCTGGGTTCGTTCATGGGCTGGCGGCAAAGGTACAGAGGGGTCAGACAGGCAGATGGTCGTGGATAGCCGGGGTCGGTGCAGGCGGATAGGGAGCAGGTTGGGACAAGCCGGGTCGGTACACAGGAAGCAGGTTTTCAGGTAGGAGAGCTGAAGCTCACAGGTACTCAGACGCTGTAGAACGGACAGCACCTGCTGACAGGTGCAGGGAGCTTAAATAGAGCCATTGGGTGAATAGCAAAACTCGGCAAAAAAGTCCAGAACATGGCCTGACTTCACCAGGCCAATCTTTTCCTAACACTGCCCCCCCCCAAGGGGCAGCCTCCGGATGCCCAACTTGGCCAGCTTGGCAGGGTTGTTATCCCAGAAGGTTTGGATGCAATCATCAGCATGAAGATTGGTTTCGGGCTCCCAAGAGCTCTCTTCTGGTCCGTAGCCCTTCCATTTTACCAAATACTGGACCCCGCCACCCCTTCTTCTGCAGTCGAGTATTGACTCCACCTCAAACTCCTCCGCTCCATCAATCAGGACGGGGGCCGGGGGAGCTACCGCTCTACCTGGAAAAGGGTCCGGGGTCACAGGCTTCAGCAAGGAAACATGGAATACCGGGTGTATCCGTAAGGATGGGGGGAGCTCCAACTCAAAAGAGACCTGGTTGATTTTCCTGCCAACTGGGAAAGGACCTATGAAATGAGGGCCCAGCTTTTTAGATGGGCAAGCAAGCCTCAG
>BLSH010030658.1:1991184-2001296 GCA_018402905.1 Glandirana rugosa
ATAATCCGTTCAACATAAGAAGGCATATATTAGAGGGTGCACACCTTATAAAGGCTAGAAGATATTTGTTTCATATATAAATGAATGATTCACAAACATATTTTGTAAATCTTTCAGGTGTAGCCATACAGATCAAAACACTGACAGAATCCATGGATGGCAGGCTTTTGAGTGTCCTTGCAAAGAAAGGTGGCTATATTGGTCACTGATTTGTTTTTGTTTTGTTTTTGAATGTCAGAAATGTATATTTGTGAATTTTGAGATGTTATATTGGTTTCACTGCTGAAAATAAATAATTGAAATGGGTATATATTTGTTTTTTGTTAAGTTGCCTAATAATTATGCACAGTAATAGTCACCTGCACACACAGATATCCTCCTAAAATAGCTACAACTAAAAACAAACTAAAAACTACTTCCAAAAATATTCAGCTTTGATATTAATGAGTTTTTGGAATCATTGAGAACATGGTTGTTGTTCAATAATAAAATTATTCCTCAAAAATACAACTTGCCTAATAATTCTGCACTCCCTGTACAGTAATAAAGGAAAACACATCTTTAAATGGGTTGTAAACCCTCTGGGTTTTTCACCTTAATGCATTCTATGCATTAAGGTGAAAAACCTCCTTTAGTGCAGCGCCCCTGTTTTATTTACCTGAACCCTGTCTTTCCCGTGCCGGGGACGAGCACACCCGTTCCAGCCAGTGTTTCAGGCCCTGATTGGATATATTGATAGCAGCGCAGCCATTGGCTCTCACTGCTGTCAATCAAATACAGTGACGTGGGAGCCAGGGGGAAGGTCAGAGTCCTGCTGTCTGTATCAATGGACGCAGCAGCAGGACTCGGGATCATGCCTGAATGAGTGTCCCCAGGGAGGTAATTCCCCGTGTGGGCACTCAATGTGGGGAGGAGCCAGGAGCACCATGGAGGGACCCCAAAAGAGCAGGATCAGGGCCACTCTGTGCAAAACCATTGCACAGAGGAGTTAAGTATGACATGTTTGTTATTTAAAAAATAACAAAAATTAAGCTTTACAATCACTTTAATGCCAGGGCATGCTCTAGAGGTGGAGATTATTTCATTATCCAATGAATATTGTTTTATTTTAGCCAATGCTTTTTTTGTCCAGATATAGCTCTTGTTACCAAGCAGATGTTTAAAAAAACAATTAATGTAGTTATATATTCATTAAAACAAAGTTAATGTGTTTTAAATTAAACTAGTTGTACGTGTAACTATCTTAATGTTGGCTCCTGCAACCCCCTTTTCAGCAGCACTCAGCTGGAGGAGAGAGGGCCATAACTGAGAGTCAACTGAGCCATGCACCAATGAACATGTGCTCCTAGTCAATGTGCTAATAAGAGAGGATTGTGCCAATTATGTATGATAGCAGTTGGCTGTGTTGCTGAAACAATAATTTCACATAGCAGGTGTCCAACAGTAAAAATGTAGCGCATCTGTCTGTACATGAAACCACATGATTTAAAATTTCTCAAAATAAAAAGATTATCATGCTGTGTACATATGATGTTTTTCCAACTTAATAGACAGCAGACTGTATTTTATATGTCTAGAGCAAGTTATTGGATGTATTAAATGAGTGAGCTGCCAATAAAATTGTGTTTTTTTTCCTAATGTTAAACCACCCATTGGCATCTTGTCAAATTTGTTTATTGAGATTTAACAAATAACATAGATAAGTACAGATAAGTACAAATGTGGTAGCAGAAAAATAACGTATATCGTTACAATAGAGGATTGTAGCTTCAAAGGTTAGCTAGAGATGGTCTATATAACTTAACCTAATCATAGGTCAAACGTCTCAAAGAACACACTTACATATTATTCAATTCACCCATTAGAATCTTAATTTTCTCATGATCTCCGGAGTTCAGAGGTTGCCGCACCTGTCAAGACCCATAATGGAAGGGTCTAACCCTCCTTGTTGGATGTTTTTACTTTTTCTGTATTGTGGATATTTTTTTTAAAGTTCTGAAGGATGCAATTGTTATCCTTACTTTCCCACTTAGTAATTTACTGATCAAACCAAGTGTGCATCTCCAGTAGGGATGGGCCCGATGTTCGAGTCGAACATAAGTTTGAGTTGAACATCGGATGTTCGCCAGTTCGGCAAATCCCGAACATTATGTGGCGTTTGTGGGAAATTTGAGCGCCCCATAATGCATAGACACCGTGGGGAAATGAGCTGATTGGCCAAATCATGCACATAACCACCACAACTCTTTTGTGTTGTATTTGTGGATGAGGCTCTTTATCTTCTCAGATGGTAAAGCTGCCCATTCTTCTTGGCAAAAAGCCTCCAGTTCCTGGACATTCTTGGGCTGTCTTGCATGAACTGCACATTTGAGATCTCACCAGAGTGGTTCAATGATATTGAGGTCAGGAGACTGAGATGGCCACTCCAGAACCTTCATTTTATTCTGCTGTAGCCAATGAAAGGTCAACTTGGCCTTGTGTTTTGGATCATTGTCATGTTGGAATGTCCAAGTACGTCCCATGCGCAGCATCCTGACTGATGAAAGCAAATGTTCCTCCAGTATTTTTTGATAACATACTGCATTTAACTTGCCATCAATTTTTACCAAATTTCCTGTGCCTTTGTAGCTCAGACATCTCCAAAACATCAGTGATCCACCTCTGTGTTTCACAGTAGGAATGGTGTACCTTTCATCATAGGCCTTGTTGACTCCTCTCCAAATGTAGTGTTTATGGTTGTGGCCAAAAAGCTACATTTTGGTCTCATCACTCCAAATGACTTTGTGCCAGAAGGTTTGAGGCTTGTCTCTGTGCTGTTTGGCGTATTGTAAGTGGGATACTTTGTGGCATTTGCATAGTAATGGCTTTCTTCTAGCAACTCGACCATGCAGCCGATCTTTCTTTTTTTTTTTTTTTTCGTTTTTATTGGTTTTGTTTGTCAACATAAACAAAGAATGGTGTTACAAACAAGGTACCAGGGTACCCAAGGAAGTTACGAATGTCAATATGTTCAACAGAGTACAGAAAATACAATTTCAAACAAGGGATACAAAGGGGTAAGGTAAAAAGACAGTATCAGAAAGGGAAAAGGGGGGAAAAGGTCCACAACTTGGCCCAGGTATAGTAAAGATTCTACTGAAGTTTGCCAGATTTATACATTATTTGATAGTCAGATAAATAGATAATTAGAGATGGGTATTTATCTCTTCAAGTTCCAGTCAGACCACACTTTCCATTGCCTATCAAAGCTTTCTCTGGCTCCTCTAGCATTGGCTAACATGGCCTCATACCTGTGGTGTATCTTTATAATCTTGAGAGCCTGTGAAAGATTTGGTGCAATGTCTGATTTCCATTTTCTTGTTATAACTAATCTGTGCAGATAGTAATATGTGCATGACCACAGTACGGCAAAAAGAAGGAAACATATCTATGCCAAGGTTGAGTATCGCCAGACTTGGGTCAGTGGGTGTAAGTATACCCGTGATAGTAGATATAAGTTTAAAATATTCCGCCAGAAAGTAGTGAGATGTTTACATTTCCAGAATATATGCAGGTGGCCATCTTCTGCGCAACCCCTCCAGCACAGTGGGGATGAGTTTGGGTGGAATTTGGAGATGCGGTAGGTGGTGAGGTACCACCTTTGTGCAATTTTCTGGGATAACTGCCAATGATTAATGCAATGTGATGCTCTGTAGATGGATTTAAACGCTAGGGACCATTGGAAAGAGGAGTAGGACTTTTGAACGTCTAGTTCCCATTTTTTGAAGGGGAGTGATTTGGTGTAGGTGAGTTTATCTTGGAACAGATTGTAAAATATGGAAATGCCTTTAGGTAAGAGGAGATTGGAGCTGAGAAATTTCCAAGCCTTGGAGTGGATATGTAACTCAGCTCTTTGCGAGGTCTTAAGAAAATGAGATATTTGGAGGTATAGATAGTAGTTAGAGGGTGTGAGATTGAACAGTTTGCTTAGGATCTCAAACGGTTTAATTCTATCTTTATCTAAGATGTCTGTGATTGAGATGATACCTTTACATTCCCAATTGGCAAGAGATACATTTGGAATTAGATCCTCTAGTGTACTAATGGGGAGAGGAACATTAGTCAATGCGGAAGGGGGGCCTCTGATATTCCTCAGTGCTCTCCAGGCTAAGGGTGAAGCTCATATTGTAGGTGGGAGATGTTGTAGGGGAAGGGGTTTTAGAGTGTCGGTCACTAACAGAGTTGTGAGTTCCAAGCATGGGCTGATGGCTTGTTCTGTTTCACCCCAGAGAATGTCAGGAGATGGGGAGAACCATTGTTTAAGTTGTGTTAGGATTGATGTATAAAAGTAATCCTGAAAATCAATGTCTCCCATCCCTCCTGCCTTTCTGTGTTTAAGAAGGAGAGCTCGGGAGCATCTAGGGCGTTTAGATTGCCAGAGAAATTGCTTAAGAATGTTTTGCAGAGCTCTAAGATGGCTAGTTTTAGGAGGAATAGGTAAAGTACGAAATACATAAAGGATTTGAGGAAGACATAGCATCTTAAATGAGGCCAGGCATCCAGACCAGGAAAGCTCCACTTTGGCTATGCGTCCGGTCTCCTTTGCTATTTTATCTATTAGTGGAATATAGTTTGCGTCTAGTAGGTTTTCGGGATCTGCCATCAGGGAAAGTCCTAAGTATGGCATATTAGAATTGGTCCAAGTATAAGGGAGGGAGGCTTTAAGCTTAGGATGAAGAATAAGAGAAGGATGTAGGTTTAGTGGAAGAATAAGTGATTTGGAAAAGTTTACTTTATAGTAGGAGATATTTGTAAAGATGGAGAGGATCTTATGGGCAGCTGGTAAGGAAATGGATGGATCAGTTAGACATAGGATGACTTCATCCACAAAGAGGCTTATGACGTGTGTACTTTTAAGAAATGTTAGGCCTATTATATTGGAGTGGGATCTTATAGTTTCCGCCAGGGGTTCCATGAGAAGATTAAATATGGACGGTGAAAGGGGGCAGCCCTGTCTAGTTAGTTATAGGATTCTGGAGAGTTTTGGTCATATATCCCCAATGTACTCTGTCAAACGCCTTCTCCGCATCCAGAGAGAGGAGCAGAGAAGGGGTCCGACAGAGTTTAGAGTGATGCATGATGTTGATAATACGCCTTGTAGAATCCAATGCCTGTCTGCCTGAAGTGAATCCTGTCTGGTCAGGGTTGATTAGGGTTGGTAAAATTGGAAGGAGTCTAAGAGCTAAAATTTTGGCATATATTTTTATGTCGGTATTAAGTAATGAGGTCTAAAATTAGGAGGGGATGTGGATTCTTTCCCAGGTTTTGGGATCGTTACGATATATGCCTGTAGCATTTCAGGAGGGAAGTTAGTAGATTGCATCGCAGCCGAGTACATTGGTAGGTGGAAGGGTATGAGGTTTTGTTGGAAGGTTTTGAAATATTCATTTATAAGACCATCTGGGCAAGGGGATTTGCCATTAGGAAGAGAATGTATTACCTTGTGGAGCTTGGGGGACGTGATTGGTGCATTTAGGGCGGTAAGTTGTGTGACTGAAAGGGTAGGTAATTTGAGTTTGGCTAAGATGTCTTCTATGGCTTTGTCTGTGGGTTGGGGCGTTGAGTTGTCTTTGGACAAGTTGTATAGTGAGTAGTAGTAATCAGCAAAGGAGTTGGCTACATCCAAAGGGTTCATTATTTTGATCATTGTTATGGGATGGATAAGATGCGTTGTTTTAGGTTTGGACTTGATGTTTTTTAAGCCTCTGAGCTAGAAATCTACCTGCTCTATTCCATGAAGAGTAATGCGCTAATTTTAAACGAGTGAGGTGTATAGTGCTTCGGTCTGTGGTTAGTTTTTTTTTTTTTTTAATACGTTTTTATTAAGCTTTCAGCAAAAAGTAAGTATGCAACAGACAGTTATAGTATTTTGGTATACATAATGTAAAGACCGAAGAGGATATAGTCATTACATTCTACATTCACGTCTAGTAGTATGTATTTAGATATGCAGTAGTTATATTAGAGTACATATACATTTGGGTTATGGCATTTGAACCATGCTTTGGTCAGTCCATATTTTCCAATTATTGTCAAAGTTTGAAGCTGTTGATGAGTTAATGGCTAGTAGGCGTTCAAATGTGTAATTTCTGGGTACTAGTATATTCAGATCAGAAATGTTGACACAGTTGTTGTTCTTCCAGTTCCTCAGGACCAGGGCATGAGGAGCCAATAGAATATGTGTGATAACTAGTCTAAAATGTTGGGGGAATTTTTCAATGCCAATATAGAGTATAGCGAGTTCAGGTTTGGGTTGTGTTATCATTCCTGTGAGGGAGGATATTAATTGGAATGTTTGGTTCCAAAAGCTTTTTAGGTTTGGGCACCCACAGAAAGTGTGTATGAGATTCCCCAGGAGTCCGCAGTCCCTCCAACAAAGTTGTGATGTGTTCGGGAACATTTTTGCTATTTTGTGGGGTGTAATGCCACTTGTTGAGTATTTTGACTGTCATTTCCCAGTGACTGGTGCAATGTGTGGTTTTAAAGATTTATTTGAGTGCTAATCACCATTGGTTCTCTGTGAAAGTTGTATTCAATTCCGTTTCCATTTGGTGATATTGTTAGATTTTTTGAAAATGTTTTTCCCCTGTATGAAGTTGTTAAAAAGCGTTATGCCTTTACTATTGGGGCTTGGTGTTGAGTAGTATAGCCATATGTTCTGGGGGGTGTATAAGTCCGGTAGAGGGTGGGATTTTAGGAATTGTATGATTCGGGCACTAGTGAAATATAGTTATCGTGGTAGGGTGTATTCTGATATTAGCTGTTCGACACCCAGGGTGGTTAGTTTATTAGCTAGTTTTGTATTCTGGGTCTGTTTGTTTTGCATTTCTAGGGGTTTAATTCCTTTTAACAGTCCCTCTAGAGTCTGATTTCTCTGCTTCTTTATAAAAGAACGTATAGGCTTTATGAGCGCACCATAAGACCGAGGGGTCAGACACAGAGTGAGCATTATTCAGGAAAAATTCTCTAATGTGTTGAGCAATATATTTACGGTGGTCAGGTGATTGTAGTATAAGAGAGTTTGCACGTCATATGTTTGACACATAAGTCATGTCTTTCTCCTTCTCAACAATAGAAACTGGGGCGTGGTCGGACCATGATATAGTGTGTAGGAGGAGGAAGACACTGATTGCAATAAAACTCTGTCAACCAAAATCAAGTCAATGCTTGAGTAAGTGTTATGCCTAAAATGAATGGAAGGTATAGTCCTGTTTGTTTCCATGTTGGCACCTCCAATTTCAAATAGGTCATTCTCGTGTAGGAGAGGTTGTAAGGATGGCGATGTTCTTTTAGCTTTAGAGGTGGTGTCCATATGTTGATCGGCTGCAAGGTTGACGTCCCCACCAAGTATCAAGGTGTCTCTTTTCAAAGAGAGGATTTTGCCAAGAGTTTTCCACAGGAAATGGGTGTGATGAGTGTTTGGTGTGTATTAGGAAGCTATTGTTTAAGCTTTGTTTTTCAGTTCGCAGATGAGAATCAAATATCTGCCTTTTGGATCGGTGTGAAGCTCCTTGAGGATGAAGGCTACAGAGTTTCTAACTGCTATAAGAAATCCTCTTTTTTTTTGCGGTTGCAGAGGACATGTATACTGTATATGCGGAAATAATTTGTGGTGAACGTTTGGGGCTTGGTCACTGTGAAAATGGGTATCCTGGATACATAAGATGTCAGCTTTAAGCCGGAGCGCTTCCTTCCATAAGGATGATCTCTTTGCTGGGTGATTTAACCCATTAACGTTAAATGATACAACAGGCAGAGCCATTGTCTCTAAATGGATTGATGATTAAAGAGTACCTGGTAGTCCTATAGGGGTCCCAGAGGTCCTGGCGGTTTGACATGAAGGAACTTCAGAAAGAGGAGTGTGCAGCCTGCAGGAGCCTGGTGAGCCGGACGTGGTGTTGGATCCGGTTTTGTAGGCAGAGTTGGACCTATTATTAGAGTTAGGATTACAAAGTTCAAAATAGGAAAAGTAACCAAGGGGAGATTGAAACTATGTTTGTGATAGAAAGATAAAAAGGGAAATCCCAATGGGAATCTGTTCGCAGTGTAACTGCTCATACAGGTGGAGGGTCAGTTTGTGGAAGAAGAGCTCCAAAGTATCTAGGGAATCAAGTAGTTGAGTAATGGTGTGGATGTTGAGGTGGTTATTTGCTGTGCTTCTTGTTGCGACGCTTATGCGAGACCAGCTGTCAGCTATCTTGGTCTTGTAAATGCGGGGGAGAAGAGTGGGAGGGTTTTTTTTGTTTGGGGATTATATCCCAGGAGAGGAGTAAGTTCAATCCCTCATCAAGAGATGAGATCATCGTAGATTTTCCATCCCTCGTGATAGTCAGTATGGGTTTCCCCAACGATACGCAATAATGTGATTTCGCAGAGCTTATTGGCAGTAGAGATCTATGCTTTTTCCTCTGATGCAGGTGAAGGGATGTTAGGTGGTCCCCTCTGGGAGCTAGGCCATGATCTAGTGCCTTATGAAGATGCAGGGGATCCGGAGGTGGACGGCGAACAGCCGCTGGTGCCATCTTGGGCCTTTCCTCGCTCCGCCGCTGGAGTGGAGCACCTGTCTCAGGCGGGGATTCAGCAGCTAGGTAGCCATTCCCTCCCAGTCCATCTTTCTTCAAGTGCCTCCTTATTGTGCATCTTGAAACAGCCACACAGCATGTTTTTAGAGAGTCCTGCATTTCACCTGAAGTTATTTGTGGGTTTTTATTTGCATCAATTTTCCTGGCAGTTGTGGCTGAAATTTTAGTTGGTCTTCCTGACTGTGGTTTGGTTTCAACAGAACCCCTCATTTTCCACTTCTTGATTAGAGTTTGAACACTGCTGATTGGCATTCTCAATTCCTTGGATATCTTTTTATATCCCTTTCCTGTTTTATACAGTTCAACTACCTTTCCTTGCAGATCCTTTGACAATACTTTTGCTTTCCCCATGACTCAGAATCCAGAAACGTCAGTGCAGCACTGGATGAAAGATGCAAGGGTCTGTCAGGAGTCCAGAAACTCACTGACCTTTTATACACACCCACTAATTACAAGCAAACAGATCACAGGTGAGGATGGTTACCTTTAATAGCCATTCAAACCTCTTTGTGTCAACTTGTGTGCATGTTATCAGGCCCAAATCACCAGGGTAAGTAAACTTTTGATCAGGGGCATTTGGGTAGTTTCTGTTGTCATTATGATTTAAAAAGAGTAAACACAATTGATTGATAATAAATGGCTTCAGCCAAACATGAACCATGAATGAAAAAAAAGTTTTGTGTTATTATTCATATTCTCTGAAAAATGGCCAAGAAATCATAAATTCTGCCAGGGTATGTAAACTTATATGAGCACAACTGTAATTCAGTGTAGCCTATATACATGCAGTATAAGAATATATATATATATATATATATATATATATATATATACAGTCAAATATATATATATATATAAATATAAATATATACACTGCATCCAGTATAGCCTATATATACAGCACATTCAGTGTAGCCTATATACAGGCAGTGTAAGAATATATATATATATATATATATATATATACAGTGCATTTGGGGGTGTACAGTATATAGTACACTTCGGGTAGTGTATTAATATATATATGTATATTTATATATACAGTATCTCACACATTTTTGTAAATATTTTATTATATTTTTTCATGTGACAACACTGAAGAAATGACACTTTGCTACAATGTAAAGTAGTGAGTGTACAGCTTGTATAACAGTGTAAATTTGCTGTCCCCACAAAATAACTCAACATACAGCCATTAATGTCTAAACCGCTGGAAACAAAAGTGAGTACACCCCTAAGTGAAAATGTCCAAATTGGGACCAATTCGTTATTTTGCCTCCCCGGGGTCATGTGACTGCTTATTGTTACAAGGTCTCAGGTGTGAATGGAGAACAGGGGTGTTAAATTTGGTGTTATCACTCTCACTCTCTCATACTGGTCACTGAAAGTTCAACATGGCACCTCATGACAAAGAACTCTCTGAGGATCTGAAAAAAAGAATTGTTGCTCTACATAAAGATGGCCTAGGCTATAAGAAGATTGCCTAGACCC
>BLSH010030658.1:2003030-2025346 GCA_018402905.1 Glandirana rugosa
GACCCACTGTCTCCTACCCCTTCTACTCCTACCAAATCAATAGGGGAGGTGATTGAGAAGACGTAAAACACCGACTTATTGTGCCGGTCGTCGTCTTTTTTTCCTTTTCGCATTGGGCGGACGTCTCCTACGTGGTACAGGCGGTGGTGGTGAAAAGTGATATCTGTGTATCCGATGAACGGGAGAAAATCACCGGACACCCGTAGACGGAGAGGAACCACCGGAAGGCCTGTACTACCCTTAAACAAAAAAACGTGTGGCGTGATGTAAAATAATACATGACATGGGGGGACTTACGTGACATATATATCAGATGTAACTCACATGACTTTACATTGTAGCAAAGTGTCATTTCTTCAGTGTTGTCACATGAAAAGACATAATAAAATATTTACAAAAATGTGAGGGGTGTACTCACTTTTGTGAGATACTGTATATATCTATGTACAGTACACTCAATGTAGACTATATATACAGTGCATTCAGGGGGGTACAGTACATAATAAAATGTAGTGCGGTGTGCAAAAAAACAAATTCCCATCATGTCCGGAAGGCCACCAAGGAGAGGCAGATGCCCACAGGCCACTAAAAGAGGGCAAGTAGCCTATGTGTCTATAGTGAAAAGTGGTGGTGGCGGACATGGTGCATCCTCTGCAGGCGGGTTACGCTTTTCCTTTTTTTCTGCTGCTGGCCGTGTTATTCAGCCACAAAATGCAGAAGAGTTAGTGGAGGGGATAACTAAACCATCCTCATCTTCCCCATCCTCTGTCACCCAGGCTCATACTAGTTTGCCTTTCAATGCAGCTGCCAAATCGGCCTATTCCACCAGATCCTTGTACATAGTTACTCCTTCCATTGCCCCACCATCATGCACGGAGGAGTCACCAGAATTATTCGACCATAGTGTTGATTACATGCTGATGGAGGATGCGCAGAAATTTGAAGGCTCCGATGTTGGTTCCCAGGTTGAGGAAGGGAGTAACGTGAGCCTAGAGAGAGGGAGTGCCACAGAAGGACAAGGAACTAGCAGTCATGTTCCCCCAACTACAACATACTGCCAAGTTTGCTCCAGTGATGAGGAGGGAGGGGATGATGAGGACACTGACTGTACATGGGTGCCTGAGAGAAGAGAGGAGGAAAGTGAGGAGGAGGAGGCACAACTCCAATGAGGCAGGATGTCCTCCAGGGGCCAGCTTAAGGGCAGCCACCCTATTGCATCACAGCACAGAGCTCCACAGGTGCAGGGCGCTGCTGACTCCCCGCTGACTTCCAGAAGTTCAATGGTGTGGGCTTTTTTCAACACATGTGCAGTAGATCGCACGGTTGCTGTTTGCAATCTATGTCTGAAGCGGATCAAGCACGGCCAGAACAGCAGCCGCTTGGGCACCGCCGCCACGTGCTTGATAAGACATATGATGACCTGCCATACAGTCCGTTGGCAACAGCTCCTGAAAGACCCACATCATAAAACAAGGCGGACTTCTCCTTGCTCTTCATCTGGGATCTCAACCCCTACTATACCTCCAGTCCTCTTAAAAACATGCACTGAGAGGAATGAAGGTATAGCATTAGGTGCCACAAGTACTTGCAGCCAATCTGCTAGCAGCACATCACCTGTTGAATTCAGCAGGCAAATTTCTCTACCCCAGTTGCTGAACCATAAAAAAAAATTACTGTCCCGGCCATCCACAAGCTCAGCCTCTAAATGCTAGCTTGACCAAATTGCTAACACTACAACTGCTGCCTTTTCAGCTGGTAGACTCTGCCCCCTTTCATGAATTTGTGGAATGTGTGTACACTGTGTACCACAGTGGCAGGTTCCAAAAAGAAATTTATTTTCACGTAAGGCCATTCCAGCTCTCTACCGTCATGTGGAAGGCAGTGTTTTGGCCTTGTTGGACAGAGCGGTCAGCAACAAGGTTCATATTACCGCTGACTCACGGTCCAGCAGGCAAGGTCAGGGATGTTACCTTTCCTTCACGGTCCACTGGGTGACTCTGTTGGTAGCTGGGAAGAATGCAGGACAGGGTTCAGTGTTGGAGCTAGTTCTGCCACCACGCCTTCAAAAATCTGGTGGTGATTCTGCCACATTCGCCTCCTCCACCTCCTCCTCTTCTTCTTTCTCTGTGGCCTCTTCTGCAGAATTGTCCTCTGAACCTGCAAAGCTCCCTAAGCGTTCAAGGGGCTTCGCAAGCAGTCAGGCTAAAAGATACCATGTGGTGCTTGAATTGGTCTGTCTAGGGGACAGGAGCCACACTGGACCAGAGATTCTGTCAGCTCTGCGGAGGCAGGCTCACAGGTGGTTGACACCACAGCAGCTTGAGCCAGGAATGGCACCAACCTTCTCTCTGTCCTCCAACAGGGACGCTTGACACAGGTTCCATGCTTGGCACACATCCTGAATTTGGTGGTGCAGCATTTCTTGACCAGGTACCCAGGCTTACAATATATTCTCAGGCAGGCCAGAAAAGTCTGTAGTCATTTCCAGTGGTCAGACAATGCCAGTCCTCGGCTGTCTGAAATTCAATGGTAATTCAACCTGCCCACCAGCCGCCTCATTTGTAACATGCCCACCAGTTGGAACTCAACATTCGCAATGCTGCAGTGGCTGCACACACAGCAGAGGACCATCAATGAGTACCTGTGTGAGTATGGCACCAGGACAGGCTCAGGGGAACTTGGCTTCTTTTCCCCACGCCAGTGGCCACTGATCAAAGATGCATGCACTGTCCTGTCACCATTTGAGGAGGCCACAAGGATGGTGAGTAGTGACAATGCATGCATAAGTGACACTGTCCCTCTAGTCTTCCTGCTGGAGCACACGCTTCATGAAATCATGGACAGGGCACTTGGGACAGAACAGCGGGAGGAAGAGGAGGACTTCCTTTCCTCTCAAGGCCCCCTTTATGCATATAGCATTCCTGCAGGGCTGCCAAACACACAGGAAGAAGAGGAGGAGGAGGACTGTGTCAGAGGATAACACGCAGCAGTCTTCAAGGGATGGTTTTCAGTCCCCAGAAACCCAAGGAGTTGTACGTGGTTGGGAGGAGGTAGTTTCGTGACAATGTCATCCTCAGTGACCCAAAGGACTCTCATGCCTCCTCAAACTTACACGCATGGGCTCCCTGATTTTGCAGAGCCTGCAAAAAGGCCCGATGGTTTGTGGTATCAAGGAGAGGAATCATTACTGGCTAGCAAACCTTCTTGATCCACGTTACAAGGATAAAGTTGCAGAGCTCATCCTGCCTTTGCAGAGGATGAAATATCTTCAGGATACCTTGAAGAAAAGTTTGTGCAACGCCATTCCAGACCCTGGGAGATTACCATTTCCTGATGCTGGACAACATGTTTCTGAGGTCTTGTTTGGTCAGAGGAACAGCATTGGAGAAGGTGGCCAGCTGACCGATGACTTTAAACAATTCTTCAGTCCTCAGCGCCCAGGGCTGATAGGTTCAAGCAACCATTGCCAGCGTCTGCATTATATGGTGCAGGAATATCTAGGGGCAAGAGCAGACTTGGAGACCTTGCCAACAGAGCATCCACTGGGTGAGTCTTGAGGATGGACCACTGGCCTGAACTTGCCAATATGCAATCGAGCTACTGGCCTGTCCTGCATCCAGCTATCTTTCTTAACGGACATTCAGTGCTGCTGGAGGGTTCGTAACGGATCAAAGAGTGCGCCTGTCCACAGACTCTGTTGATAGGCTCACATTTATAAAAATGAATCAGTCCTGGATCAGCAGCTATCTAACCACTGATGCTGATGCAACTGATTTAATTTGCTAGGGATCTGGGATCCCTTGAAGCACAATGCATATGGTACCTATCATATTCCTCCTGAATCTTGATGATGCTAGCTTCCAACAATATTTTTGGTTTAGGGCAACACCAACATCCAAGGCCCAATTTTTCTGCACCTGTTTGACTGGGGCATGTCATTACAATTTTTGAAATCATTTTTAACAGCAGGGCCCATTTCTGCACCCAACAAGAGTAACTGTGAGGGGTTACAGTGTTCGACCACTACCAACACCCAAGGCCCAATTTTTCTGCACCTTTTTGACTGGGGCATGTCATTGCAATTTTTGAAATAATTTTTAAGAGCAGGGCCTGTTCCTGCGCCCAACAAGAGTAACTGGGAGGGGTTACAGTGTTCTGCCACCACCAGCACTCAAGGCCCAATTTTGCACCTGTTTGACTGCATCATGTCATTAAAATTTTATAGAGTGCAGTCCCCGTAGTATATGTAATACAGTTCAGACTATATGGTGCAGTCAGTGTAGTATATATAACATAGTGTATTGAAGTGGTTAAGGGGAATTTTATGACAGAATTAGGAAAGAAAATGGAATGGGGTCCCCCCAAAATCCATACCAGGCCCTTGGTTTGGTTTTGGTATAGATTTTAAGGGGATCCCTGTGCCAAAACTTAAAAAGAAAAATTGCATGGGGGTCCTCCCAAAATCCAAATCAGGCCCTTAGGGTCTGGTATGGATTTTAAGGGGAACCCTGCGCCAATTTTTTTTAAAAAATGGCAAGGGGGTCCCCATCAAAATCAGTACCAAGCCTTTCAGGTCTGGTATGGATTTTAAGTGGAACCCAGCGCCAATTTGTTTTAAAAAATGGCATGGGGGGTCCCCCCAAAATTCATACTAGACTCTTATCCAAGCACGCAGCCTGGCAGGGCAGGAGGGGGGACAAGTGGGCCCCCCCTCTGAACTATACCAGGCCACATACCCTCAACATGAGGAGGGTGCTTTGGGGTCCCCCCAAAGCACCTTGTCCCCATGTTGTTGGGGACAAGGGCCTCTTCCCCATAACCCTGGCAGGTGGTTGTGGGGGTCTGCGGGCAGAGGGCTTACCAGAATCTAGAAGCCCCCTTTAATAAGGGGGCTCCCAGATCCTGCCCCATCCTTTGTGAATGAGTATGGGGTACATTGTACTCCTACCCATTCACCAAAAAAGGAGTGTAGTGTTACAAAAAATAGTAGACAGTTTTTGACAAGTCCTTTATTAACAATGTCTTTTTCTTTCTTCCTCCGATCTTCCTCCATCTTCTTCCCTGCTTCTTCTTCTGGTCTTCTGCTTCTCTTTCGGTCTTCCTCCGCTCACTCCATCGTCTTCTTCTTTCTCCGCCGCCGCTCCCACTGCTGTGCCATCCAGAGGCAACTCCCAGAATGGGCAGTCTTCAGTTTGACAGTTATTTTATAGGTAAGGGTGGGGCCACCCAGTGATGTAAACGGGTGACCCCGCCGTCAATTTTGGCAATTTTTTTCAGTGATTTTTATCTATATTGCCGGAACCAGCAATACATTACAGTTGTGAGCAATTTTAAATGACAATTTTTCCTTTACAAAAGTAATTTTGCTCTGGCACTGTTCTAAACATCACACAGATGCACCACTTTACAGCCGTACTAAGGGGAACCCCCAGGCACAATATTTAAAGGAATATTTCATTTTTTTTGTTTCACTTTAAGCATTATTAAAATCACTGCTCCTGAGAAAACGATTGATTTAAAAACTATTTTTTGCATTGATACATGTCCCCTAGGGCAGGGCTCAGATCCCCATACACTTTTTATGGCAATAACTTGCATATAAACCTTTAAAATGAGCACTTAGGTTTAACATATTTGTGTCCCATTGACTTTAATTGGGTTTGCGTGTTCGCACAAATTCTTTGCCTGTTCAGCCCATCCCTAATCTCCAGATCATACAGGCTGCATACATATTCAATAGTAGTGAGACACGAAGTAGTGAAGCAAAGACAAAATTTGAATCTTTAAAAATAACTTTGCAAGTGCAACTCATATATATATCCTGACAGGTGCCCTTTAATAAAGTTTTATGCAAAGGGTAAGGGCATTAAACAGACATTAGACCTAACTGTAGCCAGAAAGAATACAGTGGCATTGTTGTACATGTGCATTTGTTTGCAAGCCATTCATTTCTTCTTATTTAAATTGAATGAAAACATAGTTTCAAGAGCAGGAATGAATCATTAATGTGAATGCAACACCTGCATATTTACAAATAATTGGCATGCTTTATTCAGTATCTTATTTATGTATAAAGTTTTTTTTTTTAGGATGCATTGAAAATATAATAATAACTGGTACTTAAAATCCAACAGTAATATGTATAATAATGTCCAATTTACAGTGTAATTGCACTGAAGAAAATTGCTTCTAATGGCTGTGTTGTATCTAAAGAAACAGACTGGCTATTTTGGTGAATTTGGTTTGATAGTGGTCACATGACTATAAACAAATGTATTGCATCCAAAATTACAAGTATGTCAATATATGTCACCTTACTGTAATATGTTCTTCAAATTAGGCTGCTGTCTCAATTCTTTTTGGGACAGCATATCTTGAATTGCTACATGGAATGGTTAATGTACTGGCACATGCTTCTAGGGATGCAGACTACCCCAGGACTGTACTGAAATGAATAGGGGGTCACCAAAGATCTCCCATCCATTATAACAATGTCATGAAATTCCCTGTATGTACACGGTAAGTTTAATGGCATTACATAATCAATTAGAAATTGCTAAAATGCAACAGCTGCAGAGGATCTGTTAGAGTTAAAGTGGACGTAAACCCGAAAAAAATTTTTACTGACACTTCTACCTTGTTCAGGAAAGGATATAATGTCATCTGTGTTCAGTTTTGCCACAAAGAGTTAATCCAACTCTGAGTAATCCCCTTATCTTTGTTCAATAGGAAAAAAATTACAGAGAGAAATAGGAGTGGTTTCATCCCATGCTGTGCGACTGACAGGACATATTTCTTATCTCCTGCAATGAGCATTCAGAGACTCACACTCCCCCCCCATCTCCTTCCAGCTCTCAGTATAGAGGTGGTGGAAAGTCTTGTGACATCACAACTCCACCCACTGAGCTTCAGCAAAGAGAGACACCCACTGATCTCAGAGTTTTACAAAGCTGCTGGTGCTTAAACGAAGGACATTTGCAAGGTAGTGTTGCAAGCAGGAGGCTTGCATGTATATATACATTAATACAGTGCCATTCGTCTATACTGGGTGGGTGGTGGGTTTACATCCGTTTTACGCAATGGTGGAACTTCCTCTATTACAGTCCACATGGCTGTTTCAAGGTCCAACAGTACAACATTTTCTCTTTATTAGGTCACATTGATAAGTCTCCCCTTCCTGAATGCTGTTTTAATAGCTGGATGTATTGTAAGTGGTTTGACGCCAGGCTTGTATATTGTGCACCAGTTTTCAGGGGGTTTGATAAGCCCATTACCAGGCATAATAGTTCTTACAGCCAGGAAAGTGTAGCTAAACCACACTGACACTAACGCATTATTACTGAACTGAAGGCTATAGCTTACCAGAGATCATCAGTGTAATGGGGCCCTTCTTCACTGCCAAACAATGTCATGGGACACTTCTTGGCTGAGCACCATTTACAATGACAAACACCAAAGTGGGCATTTATGCTGACCATTAATGTAAAGGTGGGGCTTTTAATAACGTTTACTTTCCATTAACTGATCAATGTGATGGGGAGTTTATTACAGGGCTCTGTCCTTTCCACCAACCACCAATGTACATAAGGAAATAAATAAGGTTGTCAACTGACCATCGATGTAACAGAGGCATTTGCATTGACTAGCACATTGGGAACAAGGTTATTGACACTGGACACTCATGTAATGGGGCATTTACAAAGACCACCAAAGTAAAGGTTGCTTTTAATAGGGGTAACTTTCCACTGACTATCATTGTATAGGGGCTTTGATCATGGAGTCCTGTCTTTACACTGACCACCAATCAAAAAGGGGCTGTCCACTGACAGCCAGTAAATGGTAGGTATAAATATTAGTGCAGTAGAGGTTGCGGGCACCAGTGGTAAAGAGCCCTATAATTAGGGATGCAAATTCCAGATACCGGGGTTCCTAGCAGGAAGCCATTGTTCTTGCAAATATTATTTAAAAAACATTGACACAATGAAATGTGTAATATACAGATAATAGAAAAATATGCTCAGCAGAAGTAATTTTCCACCTTTGTCTTTCCTACAAATTCCCCTGTTTATTTTCCAGGATGTCCTCTAATGCCAATGACATTAGCCTTTTCTGGATTCTGGTTACCAAAATCCCATCAAGCCTAACAATGATGCATGTAGTGTACTTGCACATAAACAAGTATTGCAAAAGAAGGAGCCTGGCCTTTACAAGCACAAAAGATAAAGTATCAAATTATTAAGCCTGAATGCTGGAGAAATGACAAACGATGGCACCCTATCATTCAGAACAACAAGATACAGCATTTGCAGAATGCCAAATGAACAAGAGGAGATGTACATAGAGAAGGATCATGAAATAATCATAGGAAAGATGCAGTTGAGAAAAGAGGAAAAAAGCTTAATAATTACCCATCAAGACAACACTGCTCCGTTTATTACGAAACCAATTGAAAGCTGATATTTAATCTGATTATATTAACCTTCCTTGGCCCCTTTCCCAATTAATATGCTTATACAAAGTAAAATGTTTAAATAAAACCTTCATCACCCATCTAATTGTTCACCCAGTGATGTCATCACCGGTCACTGTGTTTCTCCATGCAATGTAGGCAGATCGTTTCTGGTGGGAGGGGCAAGCAAAGTGCTGTACATAGCCTCCAAAAAACAACACAGCACTCTGCCCCTGTTCTCCTTTTAGGATTCTTCAGTCCTGATGCAAAAAGTGGGCTGGTTCTTGGCAGAGGTTATGCAAATATCAAATTATCTTGATGGGTGGGTGTCAATCTGGAATAATGGGTGTTCCTAGGCAGCCTGCATTTGCATGATGGCTGCTCTTCAATTTCAGTCCAGGAGTGGGTCCTGTACCACTGTTCAAGACTGAGAATAAAAATAGAGTTCAATTTTAGGCCTGTTGTTCTATTGTAAGTTTAATCCAGTATGGAGAAGCTGATATTTTGTACAATATAAATAAGATGGTCATACAGTAATGTATGAAGGCAGCCTACTAGAAAATAGTTTTGATTGTTAACGACAAATTTCCAAAATATGTCCTATCCAGCATTAGTTTGCTGCTGTCTGAGAGATATTTGATACTATAATGCTGGCCATACATGAGCAAATGTCTCCTGGAGAATAACACACATGGAGACATCTGGTTGTCCTTAAACATTCCAGTGGGCCTTGATGAGCAGCTTATATCAAGCCCCTGTAAAACAATACTAGTGCTACCAAAAGTCCTAAGCAGTTATTATCAGCCTCAAGGGAGGCTCTAAGCAGCCCGATCCATATCCAAACTTTGTATAGCAGGTGTGAATCAGGTGTAGGATTGAGCTGTTTCTGACCACCCTATATTTTACAATGTATGTTTTGAATAAATACACTAAATTTTCAGTTTAGTGTACCTAGTAGACCCCCAGGTAGAACCAGTACTGTAGTGAGCATTCATATACAATTAGTGGCTCTAGCAGCCTCAAATACTCCAGTAAATGTGGAGCAACAGTTGTATCCTGCAATATTATAAACATCTGGTTACCCAGAATGCATACATGCACTCAGGTTGCAAATCAGATGTCAATGTAGCCATTATGCTTGATGGTTTTGGTACATATTACAGGCAGATAAAATTAGTAAATACATGTAATATACGTTGATTGACAGGCTATTCACTACATTACAAGTAAGCTGCCTTTGGTCCTTGGACATTACAACTTGCTCCCCAACCACTGGAGGATGTGATTGCTATAGGTGGGGTCGAGAGGGTGGACGGGAGGGGCTGCAATCCCAGGCACTGTGGTTGAGGGAAGCAGCCACACACCTCACACTCAAGATCAGTGGCTAGCAATTAGCAGGCTGTGGCTTCATGTCTGCTCACAGATACTGCTGTCACACTGTGCTCCAGCATGCCTACTTTCCCCCATCCATCCATCCGCTCACAACTGACACAAAAAACCCATTGAGCATATGCAAGTACTTTATATCTAGTACACACTCCATACCAACAACAAGCAGCTGCAGCAAGGTGTCAGAGAATGGGCACAGGGCAGTACACCCATTCTATGCCATGTACTAGCAGCGGGAAGTGAGTGCATATTTGTATCCTTGCCCTGGGAGCTGGACAAACCTGTCCTGATACTGGCTATAGGGCCCTTGAAATTGACAGTGTCTATAACATTTATAAACATAAAAACGCAGGAAAAGTATGAAAATGATATGGTTAAACCTTATGTAGCGCCCCCTGGGTCTACTGAAGGCAGAGTGTGACCTCCAGAGACAGGGGGCAAGCTAACATTTATTTCAGGGCTGAGTCCATGGCTATAATGGGGAGTTTGGAACAGAAATTGTGCGCCAGTCACTTTTCATATTTTCAAAGCTTTAATGCAGAAGGTAAGGGGTCTCAGATACCAGTAGCCAATCATTTACAGGCTCCTTTTACAGGCTCCTTGGATCCACAAAAAGTACAGCTTCACAGTAACAGAACCTTTAAGCTGACCCGGCGATACTGCAAACACGTTTCTAGATGTAGAACAAGATTCAGCTTCACAGTGTCAAAACCTTTAAACCTACCCGGCAACACTGTAAGCACATTTTAGATCTAGGCACATCCTCCAAACAAGCCACCAGGCCCTCCTGAGAGACCAGCCTTCATCCTAGCACTCTCCAGCAAGGGTCCTCCCCTAGATCTCCTCAGCTTGGCTTGGCTTCTTCCAGACTCGGCAAGACAGCCTAAGGACCCTCAGGATTAGTAGGCCCCAAACAGGCTTCTGAGCCTACTTGCATAGCTCACTTCAGCAGCACATCCTCAGGCCAGGAGAGCCTGAGGCAAGAGAGAGCAAACACGGCCCCATCCAAATATATATCCTCTCCCAGAATGCACCAGTGGCCAAGAACCTACTACCGGGCTGGCTGGAAGAAGAATAAATATTCATAACTCAACCTAGTTGTATCTCATACTGGCCTATGGTACCAGTGACACCTACTGGCGATAGTGAGAAATGCACAAACTAATTGAGATTAGGGAAAGGCCAAATAAACTGTACAATCAGTCTGAGCTGTCTACAGCCCAGCCAAATATTAATTTACATTACATTATAGCCCCAGTTTAGGACCAGGGGGCTACACTCTCCCCCTCTAAGAGAGACAATGTCCTCAGCATCTGCAAGAAAAAAATAACTCTCAAGCCTGAGAGTAGGTATCTTAACCAAGAAAACTTGGAGTATGGGTGAGGGGTAAGGCAGTAAGAAAATAATGTTACAGTTTCAAAGCATCAACAGTATATTTACATCAAAACATGGTACAGGAACCTCACTATCTATCTAGCTACTCCCATGACTGGGCTCTCCTCTTCCTTGTAGTGGCAGTAGGCTCTCTTTATCTATTCAGCACCAGACACACACACAATAACTCACACGGCAGTAGCCCCCCCCACTTGCACACACTAATTCCATCGAGCCCCACATTGGGTGCCAAAAATCATCAGCAGCTCTATGAACTTCAGCACTGTAAAGCTTCTGACAGTATTCCTCTCTAAGCCAAGACATACAATCAAGGCTGGAAATGTACATATCTTTATTGAATAAAGTGACATACTGTAGTTTCTGAGACTAAAGAGAGGGGGAGAGTTTCCAATAAGGAAGTGACTGCTCTGGGCTTTAACAAAATGGCGGCCTTTAGTAAGAAGACACAGGAGCAATGCTCCTTAAAAACCTAGTCTCAAAATACCAACCAAATAAATATTTGTTCCTCCCAAGACCTCCCAATATCTCCTGCTCTCTCCTCCTTCTGCAGAAGCAGGCAGTAGCTCCTCCCACTTGCTCTTCTGGTCATGTAGCTCCTGGGTTTCTCACGCGAACCCCTAATTAGCCTAATTATTAATGTGGAATGTATGTTCTTTTGTTAAAGAACATTCATTTTTTTTTATTATACACCAATAAGGAAGTGACTGTTCTGGGCTGCGCCAAAATGGCAGCCTACAGCAAGAAGAAATGGAGCAATGCTGGAGGCAATATACATAACACAATAATTTTTGGTAGCATAATTATTAATGTGGAATAAACAAACTACAAGCTGCGCTAAATGATACACTAAAACATTGAAGTTGCAAATAACAGAGTAGAAAGTCCAAACGGTGTAGTGTTCCTTCCACCATTAAATTAAATCAGTGCTGTTCCAAAGGATTATATTAGCACCACAAGTGCACTGGTAAGTAAAGGAGAATCCACCACCAAGGAATGTAAGGGGGCTTACCAGAACACTATGTGTTCAGTTACAGGTGAATCCCCGACCTGGGATATGGAAACACCAAATTCTTCAGCTCAGGTCTATATGTTCCACACATGGATATACCATCCGATTGATAGACCTCTAGGGGCTGCAACAGCGAGTGAGAACCACCGACGAAGACCACAAACAGTAGCTGCAGCACCCTTAATGTGGAATGTATGTTCTTTTGTTAACATTAAGAACATTAATTGTTATTAAACTGTTCTGGGTTCCGCTTTAAGTACTTTAGTTGATGAGCATTTTGATATCTTTTTTAGCCTTATTTTATTGATTCATTATTATCATCCACCTAACAGAAACATGGGTTATGTTTAGAAACTGGATAAGGCCGCTTTCACACTGGGGGCGGTGGGGTGGTAGCGGTGAATCCCCGCTAGTTTCAGCAGGGATTTACCGATGTTATAGCAGCGTCATGGCGGCGGGAGCGCAGTGGGAGCACAGTGCTTTTAACTCCCCACCAGGGGTTAGAAAGGGGATAAAAGTGCCGGCGCACAACGCTTCGGAGGCGGTGTGCAGCCGCTTCCGAAGCGCTGCCCCATTGTTTTCAATGGGCAGGAGCAGTAGAGGAGCGGTGTATCACCGCTCACCGCACCATTCCAAAGATGCTGCTTACAGGACTTTTTGTAACGTCCTGCAAGCGCACAGCCCCAGTGTGAAAGGGTTGGATTGGGGGGATTTTTGAGGCGCTTTACAGGCTAAAAAAAACCTGTAAAGCACCTCAGTGTGAAAGGGGTCTAAGTATTGTATATATATATATATATATATATATATATATCTTTTTTTTTTATTTTTGTTCTCTACAGTTACTAGTTACTGTTGAGGTAGTGAGAGTCGAAAACAAAATTCTAAATATTCAAAACATTTCCTGATGTATATACATTACTATTCACATTTTATATCTCCTGTTGTCCACTTAATTGGCTAAATGTGTAATTTATTACCCTGTGTACACACACACAAAGATTAGAATAAAACACCATTAGGTTTGGCTGACGTACCTGTTTAAACTGTCTGAAAACATTCTGGAAACATTATCCTGTAACCTAAATCTCAATATAACTTGTTTAACTCAAGTTAAATATGTTAAACACATATATTTATTAACATTAAAACAGATATATACAAAAATATTTCAGTATTTAATATGAATATGTTCACGCAAAGGTAATCAATAGCAAGCCCTATTACCTTTTAACAATTCAGAACTGTTAGAAAAATAGAGAGACAACTGCTTGTGATAGATTACTTTACATTACCTATGCTTTTGTATTATTATACTAAACCTTTCCTCATGTTAAAGCCCAACTCCATAAAAAATAAAAACTCTTCCTTAAAATGGTTCTGTGCCCGAACGGCAAGGATAGGTCTAAGGGAGAGTAAAAGCACTTTAATTACCCGATCATCCAATGCTCCCAGGTGTCTATACCCCATCCTCCATCGGTGGACTGATATCATCAGTCTTGATGATATCAGGGCTTTAGATTGTAGACGCTTTGGTGAGATAATGATAACTGGACTAGTCAAGCAGTGCAGAGGAGTGGAGGATGAGTAGAGGATTAGGTAAGTAAATCCACATTTTCATGTCCCCTAGACCTAAAGGAGTGGTTAGCCCTTGCACTGTGGGCGCAGCTCCACTGCAAGGGTTCATTTTCTAGCTTTTTGGAGTTTGGCTATAAGGATAAGGCAAGCTTAAAAAAAGATTAGACACTTCCCTAGGAGCTTCCAATCTTCATCATACTTAGTATGCAAAGAAGGACTTTCAGCCCCCAAGTCAGAGCTCCAACAGTTCTGCCAGCAATATGCTTTCCCCTGCATACCTTAGCTGCCTTCATATTCTTAAAAAGTGTAAGTGTAGCTTCAGATAAGTACTTATCTGGTATGCCTAGCCCTAATCTTCATCACTGACCAGACCTATGCACCGAGCACTCATAGACCTGTATAGGGTTGTCTCTGTAGACTAGAGACACTGCTGCAATTCTTTCACTGAATTAGAGCAAGTCTAGAGATCAGGAGTTCTGACTTCACTCTGAATTTGTTGGCTGCATACTTGCACCAGGTGAGGAAATCTTAAGTAATGAAGCCAGAGATCCCCAGGCAGCTAGAATTTTCAAGTGCCAATGTAACTGTGGGGTAATTTTTTTCTGAGATACAAAGCATAGAGCTTGCAGCATATGTACATCCTCTACTTTGTCTTTGCAGCTTAAGGGGGAGCAGTTGGGGGAGTAAATTCATGTCTCAACTGTGTGTTTTTATCTTCCTCAACCAGTAAATGAAGCTCTACCTCGGCAAAGATATATGCGTACAAGAATTAATTTGTTTAGTTGTCGACTTTTTCCATCATTGTTAGGCTGGCAGGTCTGTTATATTCTACTCTGTTACAAGACTGTGTTTTACCTATTACCCCTAAAATTTTACACCTGTAATAGATATGCTTTTCTTCGGCCCATTGACAGCGCAGCATGCTTTTCTCTAAAGAGCGAATACATTTTTTTCTGTATATCTCTTCTGACAAACAAGGAAAAAAACGAACTCAAAGTTTTGTTGAATTTGCTGTACAGTGGTACCTCAGTTCACAAACGTAATTAGTGAACTGACTCTGGTCCCAAACCAAATCGGTTGCGAACCGAGGCAAATTTTCCCATAGGGTTCAATGTAAATACGATTAATCCGTTCTGGACTTTTTTTTGTTTTTGAACCACAAAGCTATGAAAAAAAGTACAGTACAGTACAGTATGAAGAGAGAGAACACTAACTAACTGCACATTCTTGTCACCTGCATTACTGCTCTGCACTTTATTCTTACCACCATGCTTGCTCTGCATTTTCATTGGAGCCATACTGGATGTATAGTACAGTATGTATGTGCTAAAAAGCACACCAAAAAGCTTCTCAATACTGTACTGTAAGTGTTTTCACAGTACTGTACACTTTCAGTGTCTCTCAGACCCGCAATCTCACTAGAGCAGGGAAAAGCAGGGAAAATGGCCACAAATTGTGTTGGTGAACCGAATTTCAGGAAGCAAATCAAATTTTTGTGAACTCTTCTGTTTGTGAACCGAGTTGTTCGTGAACAGAAACATTTGTGAACTGAGGTACCACTGTACTTGTTAATCTGTTTCTCCTATTGCAGAGCTGTGGCTACTGGCAGAATGCTGGAAGAATTGTCAGCTTTTGACAGGTTTTGGATGTCTGTGTTTCCCACCAAACGCTAAGACCTCATACACACTATTAGATTTTCTGCCTTTCTGATTTTTGTCTTCAGATTTACCAAACCCATGTAGTGCAAGGGCCTGCCTGATTGCATACAAATTGAAACTCTTACGGTTTGACCTCATATTAATGGTTAAAAATCTGCCGAAAATCTAGTGTGTATGGGGTCTTAGACATGACTGTGCCCCTGGGACAAAGTTCCTTCGAGTACATTTCTGTATAACAGAAATTTCACAAATGAAGCAATAGAATAGACTGGTTTGCTGGTTGACAGCTTCATGGTGAAACAAATCAATTAAGGATTGGGAACAATTTGAAACTATTTAGAAATTTAGCTCTTCTACATTATAAAGCAAAGACAAGATGCTGTTGCAGTCATGAGCTTGTTGTAATCCTCTGATTGCCATGAAGTAAGGCTAAATCCTTGGCAGTTGAAGGGTTAAATCATAACTCTTGCCAGATTAACTAAATAGCATACAGAGGAGCCTCTACAAAACTTCCACCTTCTTTACTATCAATCATAATTGCTCTTACCAACAACAGTCATTCATAGTCAGCTAGTAATGATGCTAAATACCACTGGACTGTGAAAAGTTCATATAATAGAAGAGACACATTCAAATATGTCTTCTAAAGCACTTCACGAAAGAACACATTCAAGCAAAGGTGGATGTTTAAGAAACAAAGGGTAGCTAAATTTAATAAATTAGTACATGTACAGCATTACAATAATACACATACATTCAAAAGGCTTTGGAGATGTGGGATACCTTTCATTAAATGTCACTATGAAACAAAATCTGCATAACAAACAATATTCATTTAAAGAGCAATGCAGTACAAAGTGCAATAACTGGAATAATGGGTGAGTGGAAATGGTGCTGCTAATGTATTGCATCTAAAATGTCAAATTATTAAAGGTACAAATAAATATCAAACCTAAACATATATAAAAGTGCAAGTGCAAAAAAATGTATGTGTATAACTGTGTCTTTCAGAAAAAGTGCAAATGTAATTAATCAAATTTCATATGACATATATGGCTCCATCAATAAAATTATAAATTATAAAATGTGCATCACCTTATGGAAATAATACCACCTTATATTAAAGTGCTGTGTGCAAGTGCAAAAAAAATATATGAAACAATCGCCTCACACAAAGTGCAAATGTGCATTCAACAAATACGTTGGATATTAGTCCATCAATTAAAAAATATTATCATCCCATACCTTTTTAGTTTTTGCTATAATACATATCCAAAACATATATATATATATAAAATAACTAATTTATTCATCAGTGTAGGCCAATATGCATTCTTCTACATATTTTTGGTAAAAAAAAAAAAAAATCGCAATAAGCGTATATAGATTGGTTTGCACAAAAGTTATAGCGTCTCCAAAATAGGGGATAGATTTATGGACTTTATGTTTTTATTGTTTTTTTTTACTTTTAACGGTGGCAATCTGCGATTAATAGCGGCACTGTAAAATTGCGGCAGACAAATCTGACCCCTAGTGACACTTTTTGGGGACCAGTGACATTATTACAATGATCAGTGCTAAAAAATGTACTCATCAATGTATAAATGACACTGGCATGAAAGGGGTTAACACTAGGGGGCAATCAAAGGTTTAACTATGTTCACTGGGTGTTATAAGTGTGTGGGGGATGGTCTCACTGGGACAACACAGAGATTCCTGATCACTAGGAACAGCAGATCTCAGTGTTGTCTCCTATCAGAACGGGGATCCACCTTGTTTAGATCTCCGTTCTGCCTCTCTGTGGAGTGATCGAGTCCACCGGACCCGCGTGCATGCTCCCGCGGTGCGCATGTGCACGCCGACAGTATCTATTGCATGAAACAATGTAAGGGTACATTGTTTCACGTGATAAAACTGCATTGCCTCAGTATATGTGCGGTGGGCAGTCTTTAAGAGATCTTTAAGAGATTAATACAAAATTACCCCCCCCCCTAAAATGAGCACTGGTTACCTGGTATTGTTTAAATGAAGGGGCCATATGTTCATCCCCCACCTTTTCTGGCCTGTCAGGCTGCCTACATAGACAAGGATTTGGTACCCCTCAAATTAATACCAGGTCTGCATAAGGGTACGGCTTGAGGTTCTGATATAGATGTTAATGGGAGATGACCACACTCAAAACAATGAGGTAGGGTTACGCCTAAAAATATATACCAGATCCTTTTTCTTGAGGGTCAGCTATGGACATCATGGGGGAACTCACAAAAAAACAAAAAAAACTGCATAGGGTCACCCTTGACATCCATACCAAACTCTTATCAAGGACAAGGGTCTGTCATGTGTTTTAGAAGGAATCCCACCTCATTTTTATATGGCATTTATATTAGACCCTTATTTAGGATAAGGATCTGGTATAGATGAAGGGAATTCCTGGCTATTTATTTACAAACAGAAATAGACAAAAGTAAAGTGTCTGGAGCTGTCATTTGCCAGCAATTTAAATGGCATTTTGTTGTTTTGTAAATATCAGTTTTGCTGTAATGAGTTTTATACATGCAGATGCCCCACTTCACATGCGCATTCCAGGTGTCTCACAGGTATGCCATTTAAATGAATTTAATATTAACCTTAAAGCATTATTAAAATCTCGTTTTCCACCAAATGAAATTAAAAAAAAAATTTGCTTTGATACACCTCCCCCAGGGCAATGTCCAGCCCCCAATACCATTTAGTTGACAATCCCTTGCCTATTAGTCTAGAAAATGGCCATTGTTTTTTTTTTTTTTGTTAAATTCATCTCCCCTTTACTTCATTGGGGTTTGGATTCCACACTTGAACATTGGTCCTATTCTGTGACCCATCTCGAGCCAAACCCAGGTACATTCGCTTATCTCCACTATTTAAAAAGGTTCTGTTACTGGTCTTTGCTGCTCTGGGGACATAGAAAAAGGATTAAAGTCTTAGGCTTCATGTACTGCTGCTGGTAGACGGACGTTTAGGAGCATTTGGGCGTTTTTTTCAGCTGCCCCTGAACTCTCCTCTATGTTATCTTATCAGTACATTTACATAGGGTTGGTTATAGTAGTTTCCAGGCAGTTGAGGTTGGAAGTATTTTTTGGAAATTTTGTTCTGGACGGATGTTCAGAGGCATTTGAAACGCCAAACACCTCTAACAGCTTGTAAATGCGCCTAAACGCGGTAGCTCACATTTAGCCATGTTTTGTTTACAGGCATTTTTAACCACTTACAGACCATATCGCTTACATATACGGCACCAAAGTGGCTTCACTGCGCAGATCGCCATCTATAAACGGCGATCCACACAGCCGCAGTTGCGGGTGTATGTGCGCCGCCGCGCTTTTGTGTCCACCACGCGCTCCGTGAGTGGGGCTGCGGATCGGACGGACTTGATGTCCACCGGCGACCCCCGATTGCCTACTACAGAGGAAGAACGTGGCGATGTAAACACAGCGGTTCCCCGTTCTGACAGGCGGCATGACAGTGATCTACTGATCCCTGAAATCGGGATCAGTTAGATCTGTCATGCCCCTGGCAGCCCAGCCCTCATACAGTTAGCACACAAACACACAGGAAACACAGTTAACCCTTTGATCGCCCCATGCAGGTTAACCCCTTCCCTGCCAATGACATTTATATAGTAAACAGTGGCTATTTTTTGCTTTGATCGCTCTATAAGTTTCATTGGTCCCAAAAAAGTATCAAAAATGTCCGATCTGTCCGCTGCAATGTCACAGTCCCAATAAAAATTGCAGATCCCTGCCATTACAAGTAAAAAAAAAAAAAAAAATAGTAAAAACGCCATAAATCAATTCTCATAGTTTGTAAACACGACAACTTTTGCACAAATCAATCACCATACGTCTATTGCGATTTTTTTTTACCACAAATATGTGGAAGAATATATATCGGCCAAAACTGATGAATAAATG
Source organism: Glandirana rugosa (assembly GCA_018402905.1). NCBI lineage: Eukaryota > Metazoa > Chordata > Amphibia > Anura > Ranidae > Glandirana > Glandirana rugosa. Next base: position 2,022,456 of record BLSH010030658.1, read on the forward strand.
TGTTTATATATATATATATATATATATATATATATATATATATATATTTGGACATGTATTATAGCAAAAAGTAAAAAATATTGGTTTTTTTTTCAAAATTGTCACATTTTTTGTTTATAGAGCAATAAATAAAAATGACAGAGGTGATCAAATACCACCAAAAGAAAGGTCTATCTGTGAGGGAAAAAAAGGACATCAATTTTGTTTGGGTACGACGTTGCACGACCGCGTAATTGTAAATTAAAGCAACGCAGTGCCAAATCACAAAAAGTGCTCTGGTCAGAAGGGGGGTAAATCCTTCTGCTGAAGTGGTTAATGCAGATACATTTTGACTATTTAAAAAAAAAAACGCTTCTAAACGCAAACGCGGCTAAACGAGCCTAAACGCGGCATGTAAACTGAAGTTTTTTAAACGTCGGCTACTGTCTGTCAAGTTAAATCGTTCAGGAAATGTCCCGTGTACATTAAGCATTAAAGAAGGTACTTTTTTGCATAGGTGCTATTATCACATGGAGTCATGTAATATGAATTCAATCAACAACTAACATCATTGTAACATTAAAGCATGGAAAAATATATGGGGTATGCACTGATACTTTGTTCAAATTTGATAACTTTGATTTGGTGATACTATTTTCGGCATACAATGTAGCAAACCTTTCAGTATTCAAGTACTTTGCTGCGTTTATTTGACAACATGCTACAATGTGTCATAATGACCCATTAAAATATCTGCAGAACAGATGGCACATCAGATTTTACAACACATTGCAGGTGCCATGCATCATTATTCAGTGTGAATTGCAATCCAGATATCTAAATCGTTCCACTCCACAGTCAATGAATACTCAAATTACTCTACCACTTGCATTTCAAGTGAAAAAGTTCAACAAGAAGCCGCTTTTCTATTATTTTATTCTTCATTTGTACATAAAGCAGTAGTCTGATAAAACATACACTTCATTCAGTGACATTATTCATGCATTATTGCTTCCTAAGAAGTCACAAGGTCATTTCTAGTGCACTGCCATTATAAATTTTGGTTTAAGGGAGACAAAAGATGACAATGTAACTAAGGATGACAAATGACATGTTTCATACTCCAGGCAAGCAGCTAAATATACAGATACTGTGCTTATAGAAGAACTGTCAAAAAGATTTGTATTGCTGCCCTGTCAGTATCTCAAAAAAGTGAGTACACCCCTCACATTTTTGTAAATATTTTATTATATCTTTTCATGTGACAACACTGAAGAAATGACACTTGTGTACTCACATTTGTGAGATACTGTAGATATGCACAGTCCTATCTAGTTGGGGAGATGACCTGATTTTTCTCTGCTGCACTTTTAATTTCATTTACAGGTCCCCTGTCCGCCCCACTCTGTGATTAGACAGTTTGACTAATACTAAACCCATTTTTAAATGTATTTCAGGAAGTCTAGACTTACATATAATGTATAGTCTGCTTCAATGTAAATGCACCTTTTTGTATTCACAGATGGTCCCCAAACTGCTGCCCCTTTCCTGTTCGTGGATGTCTCCTTTGCCTAGCCGACTGCAAAGGAGAAACCTGTGTGGGTGCTTTCCCAGCTGGGGCTTTGTGCATCCATTGAAACACACAGCATCCAGCAAGTCATGGCCCTGCTTGTTCCTCCCAACTCCTGACAAATAGCCACAGCAGCCAATCGCTCACTTTGACCCTACTTCCAGGAATTTTAGGGGAACAGCATAAATTGCTGCGGAGCTGGCTGTGGTAACAAAGACAGTAGAACAGAATTTAAGGATGGGGAAGGGGAGATTGTAATTGTACCAGGCCATTTTTTTTTACCTTAAATTGTAACTCCACTTTTGTTGAGAAAAAAACATTCCCCTCTGGGTGATCTATGTACATTGCAAGGATTATAACAATCTTTGTTGCAGATACCTACCTTTTGCTATTCTGAAGAAATCCCTGTGTCAGGAATAGTCCCTCCAGCTGGTGGCGCTGTGGCTCAGGGGTCCATGAGCTGCAGTTCCGGTATCCACCAGCAAGTGTCAGTAAGGGCTCACCTGTTGATGACTCCTGGATCCATGGGCTGCAGTTCCAGTGGTCACCAACGGGTGTCTCCCAGCAAATCAGCGGCTCATGAGTCTCCACCTGATGCTTGTTGCAGAAGGGACATATAAACCTTGTCTGCCATATGCTGGGTGCCTTGGCGTTTTCTCTCCTTGTGCCTCTGAATCCTGAAACCTGGAACCTATACCTGGAACTCTGTATCTGCTCCTGGACTCCTGTCTTGTCCTGCCCCCTATTCCCTCTGACTGATCTTCCGTGCATGACCCTGGCCTGGCTTAAGTTTACGGTGTGGACATTTCCTTACACACGTTTAACCACTTCAGCCCCGGAAGGATTTCCAGCTTTAGGACCGGAGCCCTTTTTGCGATTCGGCACTGCGTCGCTTTAACTGACAATTGCGCGGTCGTGCGGCGTTGTACCCAAACGAAATTTGCGTCCTTTTTTTCCCACAAATAGAGCTTTCTTTTGGTGGTATTTGATCCCCTCTGCGTCATTTCTGATCGCCGCTATAAACAAAAGAAGAGCGACAATTTTGCAAAAAAACCCAAATTTCTTACTTTTTGCTAGAATACAAATCCAAAAAAAAAATATAAAAAAACATTTTTTTTCACCGTTTTTGGCCGATTTATATTCTTCCTCATATTTGCGATAAAAAAAATCGCAATCGGCGTTTATTGATTGGTTTGCGCAAAAGTGGTCGCGTTTACGGATGATGAGAATTCATTTTTGGGGTTTTTATTTTTTTTTTATTTTTTACTAAAAATGGCGGCGATCTGCGATTTTTTGCGGTACTGCGATATTGGGGGGGACATGTCGGAATGTTTTGACACTT
>BLSH010030658.1:2050093-2068775 GCA_018402905.1 Glandirana rugosa
CGGTCCAAATCTCGACACATTCCCCGGGGTTTTAAAGACTACCGACGGGACTGCGGTGGTGTTGTGTGATAGTATTCGTAATTACACGGTGACCTGATCCCTTATAAAACGGTACTGACTTTTGTCAACAGATACACGTAATATTCGATTTATGATAAAAGAAAATGTGTTGATAATAATCGTTTAGGTTTTTCTTAAATCTGTTAAAAATCTAAGACGTAATATTTACGTGTACATGTATCTATATGTCATCTAAATATTTATGTGACACACGTCTTAATAATCCGTTTACTCATAAAACTGGTGTAGTAGGAGAAGTAGGCTTTCGAGCCTATACAGCTTGGAGTAAGACAACATGCATAAAGAGGATGATGTGGTCAAAATACTCATTTGCCTAATAATTCTGCACACAGTGTATTTATAAATCTACTGTATATCTATGTACATGTGCATTTATAATGCAGAATCTAAAAATTGTCTAAATTCTTTTTGGATTTGCTAATAATAGTTGTGTAAAAGAAAATAGTATTTAGCTTATAATGCACATAGACAACTGTTTTCAGTCATGGCAAAATATTCCCTAGTCCAGTGGCACATTAATGCTTATGATAGTGTGTTGTGGTGGCGTCAGGGCAGCCATCAGAAATTTTGGGGCCCCTTACACAGCTCTAAACCTGGCCCCCCCCCCGTCTGACCACCAACATTCCCCAGGGCCTGCCCACTGGTCACCCCACCACACCCGCCCACTGGCCAGTGGTGTACACATGGTGCAGCCACAGTAGGAATTATACACCCTGTCACACGTACCAGGTGCAGCCTGCCAAGCATGACCTATTCAAGTGAAGTGAAGTGTGCAATGCATGCTAGTGTGGGATCCAAGGGGTTAAAGCAGGTGGTGAAAAGATGATAAAATGCCTCCTCACTGCCTGCTTTAGCCCCTTGGTCACTGCACAAGGTTGCTATATTTCTTTTAAGTGTGACAGGGTGCACAATTCCTGTTGCAACATATGTAGTGGGGAGCAGTTGTGGGGTGGTAAAAAACAGGGCTCATCTATAGAGATTTTACCTCCCCCAAACTGCAAATGTAAACAAGTTCTTACTGGCCTGAGCCCCCTATCATAGTTGCCTTTTTAGGGGATGTCATGGGAGAAGAACAGACAGGGATGCTGTACAACAAGGACAGAGAGCTAAGCAGTATGACAAGGACAGAGAGGGATGCCGGGGACAGAGAGGGACGCAGTACGACGAGGACAGAGGGATGCCGGGAACAGAGAGGGAGACAGTGTGATGAGGACAGAGAGGGATGCCGGGGACAGAGAGGGACACATTGTGACGAGGACAGAAAGGGATACCAAGGACAGAGAGGGACCCTGTGCAGACAGGGACAAAGGCGTGGGGGGGGATCAGAGAGGGACGCTGTGGGGGCCGGGTAAGGATACAGGGGGACACTGTGGGGGGGCTAGGAGGACGCAGGGGAAACCATGAGGTGGGGGAGGACACCATGGGTGGGGGAGAGGAGGACACTGTTGGGAATGAAGGACACAGGGGGTGACCATGGTGGGGAGGACACAGGGGGACACCATGGGTGGGGGAAGGAAGGACACCGTGGGGGGTGGAGGACACAGGGGGTCACCGTGGTGGGTGGAGGACACTGTGGGGGGTGGAAGAAACTGGGGGACACTGTGGGAGGGACCTGTTGGGACCCCCTACATCTGTACTGGCTGCTCCCCCTGCCGGCACTGGTGTCCCTAGACTCCAGTAAAAAACACAGTGCACAGGCAGCACAGCCTCACCCGATGCTTGCAATAAGACCTTGTACCGAACCATAGGGACCAAACTTGGACCAGGGGGCCCTCTCTATGAGACCCAAGTTTGGTATTTTTATTGCCTATGGTGCGGAGGAACGGTGTCCCCAAACCTGGTGCCCCCTCCCATAGTCACCAATGTTAAGTAAGAAATTCACACAATTGCCGGTCAATGACCGGTCAGTTTGGGGACCCGGTATGGCCGAACCATAGGTGCTGGAGGTCCTAAACATGGACCATTTGTTGCCCACGGGTCCCTTTCCATGTGACCCAAGTTTGGTATTTTTATCGGCTATGGTTAGGCAGAACGGTGTCCCCAAACTGGGTGTCCCCTCCCATAGACTCCAATGTTAAATCCGAAATTCACCCGACAATTTCCGGTCAATGACCGGTCACTGTGTCCCTAGACTCCAGTAAAAAACACAGTGCACAGGCAGCACAGCCTCACCCAATGCTTGCAATAAGACCTTGTGCTGAACCATAGGTGCTGAAGGTCCCAAACTTGGACCAGTTGTGGTTCAGGGGGCCCTGTCTTTGTGACCCAAGTTTGGTATTTTTATTTGGCTATGGTGCAGGAGAACGGTGTCCCCAAACCTGGTGCCCCCCTCCCATAGTCACCAATGTTAACCACTTCAGCCCCGCAAGGATTTCCCAGGTTAGGACCAGAGCACTTTTTGCGATTCGGCATTTTTTTTCCACAAATAGATCTTTCTTTTGGTGATATTTGATCGCCTCTGCGTTATTTTTGATCACCGCTATAAACAAAAGAAGAGCGATAATTTTGCAAAAAAAAACAAATTTCTTACTTTTTGCTAAAATACAAATCCCCCAAAAAAAATATATAAAAAAAACAATTTTTTTCATCGGTTTTGGCCGATTTATATTCTTCCTCATATTTTTGGTAAAAAAAAAAAATCGCAATCTGCATTTATTGAATGGTTTGCGCAAAAGTGGCCATGTTTACGGATGATGAGAATGCATATCTGGGTTTTAATTTTTTTTTATTTTTTACTAGTAATGCCAGTGATCTGCGATTTTTAGCGGTTCTGCAATATTGCAGTGGACACGTCGGACCATTTGGACACTATTTTGGGACCAATGATATTTATACAGCGATCAGAAATTTAAATGTCCACTGATTACTGTATACATGTCATTGCAGTGAAGGGGTTAACCTGCAGGGGGAGATCTAGGGGTTAACAGTGTTCCCTAGGTGTGTTCTAACTGTGGAGGGACTGGGCTACCATGCACATAAGAGATCTAACTGATCCCAGTGACAGGGATCAGTAGATCTCCTATGCCCGCACTGACAGAGCGGGGAACCGCCGTGTTTACATCGGCGATTCCCCGTTCTTTGGCTGTGGCCACTCATCGCGGCTCGCCGGCGGACATCAGGTCTGCCCGAGCCGCGGACACACTCCTCAGGAGTACGGCGGGCGCATGTGCGCCCCCTAGCGGCCACCCGTAGATCGCCGCTTTTTTATGGCGATTCGCGCTACACGTCCACACTGCCACCGTGAATATACAGTAGACGGTGTGGAAGTGGTTAAGTTGTTACCCAGGGGCCCTCTCTATGTGACCCAGGTTTGGGATTTTAATCAGCTATGGTTCGGGAGAACAGTGTCCCCAAACGGGGTGCCCCCTTCCATAGTCACCAATGTTAAGTAAGAAATTCACACGACAATTGCCAGTCAATGACCGGTCACTTTGGGGACCCGGTATGGCCGAACCGTAGGTGCTGGAGGTCCTAAACATGGACCAGGTGTTGCCCAGGGGCCCCTTTCCAAATGACCCAGTTGTTGCCCAGGGGGCCCTCTCTATGTGACCCAGGCTTGGGATTTTTATCAGCTATTGTTCGGGAGAACAGTACCCCCAAACGGGGTGTCGCCCTCCCATAGACTCCAATGTTAAAGACTGTTGACGTCTTTGTTGTAAGGACTCCTTGAGACACTGGGGCCCCTTACAACAGTACTGCCTGTACCCCCCTGATAGCGGCCCTGGGTGGTGTTTAGATTAGTAATAAGTTATGATTGCTGCCCCTTTGGATGGGGGGAAAGAAACCCGCTAGTATTATAAAGGGTCAATTGCAAAGGTGTGGTGCAAACAGTGCATTATTTGAAAAAGGTACCATATACTAATACGTGTAACAATGCTATAGATTGTCATATATATTGGCAATACAATACCACTACATATACCTTTAAACAGTAATAAAAAAATGTTGCTTATATAAAGTGACATGTAACAAATAGTATCTGCAAAGGAGGTGATGTAGACATTCAAACAATATTAGAAGATCTTGATGTCATAAATTCATAATAGTCCATATATTGGATCTAGTCCCAACACCAATATAGTTGTCTGGAGTGTGTGATTATCTTCCTTCCACCCATGCTCATAAATGGCAACTCACCGAACCTATATGACCTCTTAGTTATTGGAGGTCATATATCGCTTGTGGGTACACTATTAGTCCCAATATGATCATCAATGAGTCCAGTGGTCAGTCCACTTCTTTGTTCAGAATGGAGCTGTGGGTTTAAAAATGACTCCACAGGAGGTATATGGAATAAAAACTCATAGTGTCCTTTTTAATAAAGTTGTTGTCAACCCGTGACAACCACTTTAACTTACAGGTAAGCCTATAATAAGGCTTACCTGTAGGTGCCCTGCATATCTCCCAAATCTGCACGGTTCAGGAGACATACAGTGCACTCGCATTACCGACGTCATTCGTCACATGCGCAGTGAAGAGACGGCCCGCTGTGCCATTTTTTCACTTCGTTCATGCCGTGACTGGCGGCTCCAGCGCGCATGCACGGGAGTGACGTCACGCGACTGCAGCCAGTCACAGAGCCGGAGATTGGGGCCCCGGAAGGAAGAGGGGCTGAAGATAGACGCTGCCTGCACAGGGGACAGCGCGGGACATTGCAGGCTTTGTTTGCAGGTGACACATAAAGGGCTACTATGCAATGCATAGTAGCCCATTATGCTTTTACATTGCAGGTGAATATAGAGGAACTAAACCGAATCAGGGTTTACTTCCTCTTTAAGATCAAAATTAAAAAACATATTAAGCGATGGTTGCACTAGAGTTGCACTAACACTGCACTGACACCAGTACACATAGGCACACTTTTAACCCTTTGATCGCCCCCTGATGCACCCCCCCCCAGTTAACCCCTTCACTCCTGTCATCCCCTGTCACTGTGTCACTGAGTGCAGTGATCAGATCGTTCACTGATTGCTGTACTTGTGACCCTAGTGACACTAATCAGTGTTAGGGTAGGTAGTATTAGGCCTAGGTAGGTGTAAATACCCCCCTTACCCCCCCTAATAAAGTTTTTAACCCCTTGATTGCCCCCTGTCACCTGTGATCACTGTATAAGTGTCACAGGTGATGCTAGCTAGCTAGATAGTTTTTTGTCCCCATCAGGTTACCCACCGTATATATAATAAATATACCTTTTATAGGTTTTAACCCCTGATCGCCCGGTGGTGACCCCAGTTAGGTTTTAGCGTGCGTTAGGGTCAGCGTAAATCCAGGCAGGGCCAGTTAGTTAGGTACTCTGACACGCACACACAAACATTTTGATTTTGGTAACGACTTGAAACAGGCTCTGACAACCAGGTGCACTTTTTTGCCTGTGAGTCACACTAGTGTACCTATAAATGTAGAAGCCAACATGTCAAATCCCAGGTACACTAGTGAAGAGGCCTATACATTTTTGAGTATAACAGATGAGAGCGATGGGGAAGCCTCACTGTCAGATTCAGGCTCATCATACGATCCCTTAGACAACAGCGGCTCCATGACAGATAGCTCTGATGACGGAGTGGTCCCTGCTAAGGTCAGGCATACCAGATCCCGTTCTGCTGTCACTATGGTGCATGAACCACAGGGCTCTCAAATGGAGAAGAGAACCAGTACTAGCGCCGCTACGCCTTCTGGTGAACTGACAAGCACCAGCGGCCTAGTACATCCTGGTCATACAACCAGCACTGAAGTAACACTTGGTGACGTGGCGAGTCCCATAAGTGCAGTTCAAGCTGGTAGTGTCCCGCAGCCACAAAGAAGACAAAGACAAGCCCACAGAGCCCATAGTGCCCTTCCTGATGCACTTGCAAACCCTGATTGACAACGCATCGCCACCCGTACTTCCCACATTCACTGGCCAACCCGGAATCACGGTGAATACAGTTGACTTTAGAGCCATTGATTTTTATTCAATTTTTCACTGAAGATCTCTATAGATCTATTGTGGACCAAAGCAATTTATATGCTGGTCAATACATCGCCGCTAATGCCCATTTGTCACTTGCCAGAGATTTTAAACCAATTACGGTTTCCGAATTTAAGACCTTTCTGAGCCTTACCCTCTGCATGGCCTCATACATAAAGAACCTGAATTGCAGTTATATTAGTCTACTGACTCAATTCATCATTTGTATGTCTTCTCTGCTTGCATGGCCAGGACACGATAGGAGCAGATCCTGCGGTTCATGCACTTCAGTGACAATGAACTCGGTCGTCGACCCTGAATATGAACGGCTCTACAAAATTTGGTCCCTCATAAACCACTTCAATCAGCAGTTCACAGCACATTTTATTCCCAACCAAGTTCTGTGCGTGGATGAGTCCCTGATTAAATTTGCTGGCCGTCTTGCTTTCAAACAGTACATCCCCAGCAAGCGTTCCAGATACGGGGTCAAGTTGTATAAGCTCTGTGACAGGGCCACAGGCTATACATGTCATTTTATGGTTTATGAGGGCAAAGATAGTCACGTAGAGCTGGAAGGATGCCCAGACTACACGGGGAGTGCTGGCAAAATTGTGTGGAGCTTGGTGTCACCCTTATCCGGAAAGGGGTACCGTTTGTACGTGGGCAATTACTACACAAGCGCGCCACTTTTTAGTCACTTGTTTGATTACCAAATTGGCGCATGTGTCACCATGTGATCTAATCACTGGGGCTTCCCCCAATGGCTGGTAGAATCCTGACTTAGTCGGGGGGAGAGAGCCTGCTTGAGATGTAGTAATTTGCTCGCGATGAAGTGGAGGGATACAAAGAATGTTTTCGTTCACACAGACACGGCTGTCCAACTTAGAACGGTGACTGGTGTTGTGGAGAAACCCCTCTGTGTCCATGAATATAACCAAAATAAGGGAGATGTGGAACGCAATGACCAGTTATTGGCACCGTACTTAATTGCCCGTAAGTCCAGACGCTGGTACAAAAAATGCCTGTTTACTTATTCCAATTGGCTTTGCTGAATGCATTTGGGCTATACAAAGCGTCAGGACGGACTGGACCTCTCCTTCAATTCCTGGAAGAGATCATCAGAGCCCTTCTCTATCCAGAAGGTTCTGAACCCATTTGTTCCCAATCCTAATGCTGTGAGCCGGCTGCATGGACGGCATTTTCCACATGGCATTCCAGGTACCCCTACCCAATGAGCCCCCCAAAAAAGATGTTGTGTCTGCCAACTACGCGGATACAGGCATGACACCCGTTATTACCAATTTGGCCAGCATGGTCTCTGCATTGATTACTTTTTCGAGCGCTACCATACACTAGTTAAGTATTAGCGCAGGGAACAGCATGGAATAGGGCACACGTTCACAGGGTCTCCAAAGATGTCACCGCACTTTTATAGACCCAAACTTTGATTGTTGTCATAAAAAAAAGCGTAGCGTAATGTTATAAAAAAAAAGTTATAAAAAACAAAAAAAAATATAAAATAATAAAAGCCAAGAACATTTGTACGTTTTTTATTTTTCTATCTCTATTTTCTCGCTATTCTCTTTCTATTGCTCTCTCTATTGTTTTTTATGCATACCGGTAATGTTTTGGTTACTGTTTATTATCATGGTTTTTTTTTTTGCAGGTATGTAATGTTTTTATAATGTTTTCATGTAACGTTTATTTTTTCTTCTGAGCAGGAACATTATTTTTTATATGTTACTGTTTTTTATTAATCTTTGGTACGCCAGCTGCAGCACTGATTTATTTACGGTCACAGCAACAGCGTTTGCTCCCACCATATATAAAGCAGCGACTCCAGTGCTGTTGGAGGTGATTTCGCCACCACAGTTAAAAAAAGAGCATATATACCGGAGCACAGGGGCAGGGGTCGAAATTGGGGCGGATTGCCCCTATGCGCCGGTATATATTTTTAAAAAGGGGCTATGCCCACCATTAGAAGTGGGTGAATGCAGGGAGGTTTTCTAATGGTGGGCATACCCACCGATAGAATCTTTTTTTTCATTTAACCCACAGGCTGCATGAAAAAAAAGAATATTTCACCATATGCCCAACAAGGACATTGGTATGTTGCTGGATTTAGAGTGGTTATACTGGAATGATTCCTGCAGGTATAGGTATCATCTAGGTATCGTTCTTTTCAGCCAGCGGTCGGCTTTCATGTAAAAGAAATCCTAGTGGCTGATTAGCTGCTAGACTGCTTTTACAAGCAGTGGGAGGGAACACCCCCCCGCTCCGGCTGTCTTACATGGTTTTCTCTGGCTCTCCTGTCCCACCGGGGAACCCGAGAATGCAGCCGGTGGTTCTGACAGCTGACCATGGAGCTGATTGAAGACTAGAATGGCTCCAATCATCTCTATGGCCTAAGATACCGGAGGCTACGCGCATTTCATGACTTTGGTTTCCCCAGATATAAGCCGCGCCATTGGGAAATTGGGGAAGCATTTCTCACACTGATTTCGGTGTGGTCAGATGCTTTAAGGGCTGAGGAAAAATCTAGAGTCTAATAGACCACAAATTTTAAAAAAAATGCAACACTACCTATTTTTTCACAGAGTACATTTAAATTTCCAGTGATAACAATAAAAATAATAGAAAAAAAAAAAAAAGATGAAAGGGACGGCGTAAAAATAAAATAAAAAGCAAAGGTGAATGCAAGCATCGGTCTCATGTCATATGTAAACAGCAATCACTGCGCAAATACTTTGTGGAAAAAAAAATTGCAACACCCACCATTTTAATCTGTAGGGCCTCAGCTTTAAAAAAAATATATAATGTTTGGGGGTTCAAAGTAATTTTCTAGAAAAAATTAAATATTTTTTCATGTGAACAAAAAGTGTCAGAAAAGACTTGGTGGGTGATGTGTGGCATAAGCTTCTAATGTTGGGCTAATGTTGGGCATAAAATGCCACAACAGTTCCAAAAGCCCCAAAATGACCCCATTTTGGAAAGTAGACACCCCAACTATTTGCTGAGAGGCATGTTGATTTACTGGAATATTTTTTTTTTGAAAAAGTGATTTAAAAATGACATTAAAAAAATTACATAAAGTTGTCACTGAAATTATATATTGCTCACACATGCCATGGGTATATGTTGAATTACACCTCAAAATACATTTTGCTGCCTCTCCTGAGTATGGGGATACCCCATGTGTGAGACTTTTTGGGAGTCTCTCCTTGTACGGGTCCCCAAAAACCAATCACCCCCTTCAGCATTTCTAAGGGCGAAAATGTATGCATTCAGACCACACTACCTATCACAGTCATGAAATACCTAGATAGCAAACCCCCCCAAATGACCCCATTTTGGAAAGTAGACACCCCAAGCTATTTGCTGAGAGGCATGTTGAGTCTATGGAATATTTTATGGAATATTTTATATTTTGCCACAAGTTTCGGGGAAATTCCTTTTTTTTTCACAAAGTTGTCACTAAATAATATATTGCTCACACATGCCATGGGTTTATGTGAAATTACACCCCAAAATACATTCTGCTGCTTCTCCTGAGTATGGGGATACCCCATGTGTAAGACTCTTTGGGAGCCTATATACTTACTTAACCCCACAAACCAATCCCCGCCTTCAGGCTTTCTAAAGGTATAAAATGGTGATTTTACTCCTCAGAAGAGTTGAGCGGACACCTGGATGTTTGGGTTCGTCTGGTTCGGCCGAACTTCATGGAAAAGTTCGGGTTCGGTACCGAACTTGATCTGAACTTGACCCGGACCCCGAACCCCATTGAAGTCAATGGTGACCCGAACTTTTGGACACAAAAATGGCTGTAAAAAAGTCATGGAAAGGGCTAGAGGGCTGCAAAAGGACACACAATGGGGATAAGAGTAGGACAAGTGTCCTGCAAACAAATGTGGATAGGGAAATAACTTAAAATCACATAAAAAAAATAAAAATGGGAGGAGGTGGATGTGGAGTAGGAGCCTAGAGGTTGACTAGGCCGTGACCGTGGCAGTGTAGGTGGAAGTGGCGGTGGTGGAGGAGGAGGAGGCAGCCAACACTGTTATTTGTTTGTTTGTTTTTTTTTTCTAATTGAGGTAGCCCCCAAAATATTGAGACATATTAACCACTTAAGGACCCGGAAGGATTTCCAGCTTTAGGACCGGAGCCCTTTTTGCGATTCGCCGCTGCGTCGCTTTAACTGACAATTGCGCGGTCGTGCGACGTTGTACCCGAAACAAAATTTGCGTCCTTTTTTTCCCACCAATAGAGCTTTCTTTTGGTGGTATTTGATCCCCTCTGCGTCATTTCTGATCACCGCTATAAACAAAAGAAGAGCGACAATTTTGCAAAAAAACCCAAATTTCTTACTTTTTGCTAAAATACAAATCCAAAAAAAAAAATATAAAAAAAACATTTTTTTTCACCGTTTTTGGCCGATTTATATTCTTCCACATATTTGTGATAAAAAAAAAAAAAAAAATCGCAATTGGCGTTTATTGATTGGTTTGCGCAAAAGTGGTCGCGTTTACGGGTGATGAGAATTCATTTTTGGGGTTTTTATTTTTTTTTATTTTTTTACTAATAATGGCGGCGATCTGCGATTTTTTTGCGGTACTGCGATATTTCAGCGGACATGTCGGACCATTTTGACACTTTTTTGGGACCATTGGCATTTATACAGCGATCAGTGCTATAAAAATGCACTGATTACTGTTTAAATGCCATTGGCAGTGAAGGGGTTAACCTGCAGGGGGTGCTCTAAGGGTTAAGTATGTTCCCTGGGCGTGTTCTAACTGTGGGGGGACTGCCCTAACAGGAGAAGGGAAGTGGTCACAGCCTTCATGTACAGGAAGGTTGTGATCACAGCCCTTCCCCCTTCACAGAGCGGAGGTCCGTGTTTATTTACACGGACCTCCGCTCCTTCGCTCCGGGGGGGCCATCGCGGGTAGCCGGCGGCAATCGAAGCCGCCGCACCCGCTCCCCGGCCCTCCCCGGACACAGTGGGCACGCGGGCGCGCCTCCGGCGGCGCGCGCGCTCGCTCACTAGGCGCGATCACGCGGCCGCTGTCATATGACGGCGATTCGCGTTACAGAGCCACTTTGCCGCTGTCAATTGCCGATTGACGGTCGGCAAGTGGTTAAAAAAAACAAGTATACCAATGGCTGTGTGAGGCCGGTCTAAATGTCTATCCTGCACAAGGTACAGACAAGTCTTGTGGGATCCATGCCTGGTTCATTTTAATAAACGTTAGCTTGTCCTCGTTGGCTGTGCACAAGCGGCTTCGCTTGTCTGTGATAACACCCATTGCCGTGCTAAACACAAGTTCAGACAATACACTGGCTGCAGGGCAGGCCAGCACCTCCAAGGCATAAAGGGCAAGCTCAGGCCATGTGGCCAATTTGGAGACCCAGAAGTTGAATGGGGCAGACCCATCAGTCAGTACATGACACACATACTGTTCCACCATGTTGCTGAAATGCTGCCTCCTGTTAAGACGTTGCCTATCAGCTGGTGGTGCTGTTTGTTGTGGCGTGCTGCTGAAAAAGTTTTTCCACATTTCGGCCATGCTAACCCTGCCTTCTGAAGTGTTGGTGGTGCCACAGCTGCGTTGGCGACCTCTTCCTCCTCCTCCGCCTTCGCCTTGTGCTTCTACAGAGCCCCCTGTGTCATTTGGGAATGCCCTCAGCAGCGCGTCTACCAGCGTGCGCTGGTAGTCGCGCATCTTCCAATCATGCTCCAGTGAGGGAATTAAGGATGGCACGTTGTAATGATAAAATATAGTGGTGTATCCTCGCGCTACTATGAGACTGCTATAGTGTTTAGAGAGGTTGCTGCTGTACCTACTATGTGACAATAGAAGAATAGTGTTTGAAAGGAAAATGGTACTGCGCAGCCTCAGATAATATCTATCTGTATCAACCCTTTGAATAATATATAAATAGTGAAATGGCAAAAAAATTTCTGTGATTAATTCATTAATAATGTGACCCTTCCATATAAAACGTTCAGCAAAAATGCATAAAAATGTGACCAATAAAATCTTCAATATAAAAATACATTTGCATAAATTATATGAACCAAAAATGAGTGAAGTGATATTATCACAGTGAAGCAGGTGTAAACATATAAAAACACAAATGTGTATAAAAAGTCCTTGTAACAAAAATAAAGTGCTTGTAGTGATATTTCCAGTGACTTGTGCTCAGATAGTCCTTATGGGTATTCGTGCTCCAAACAGGTGAAGGATGCCTCTTTTGCAGGGGGATAGGCGTGCTATCCCAAAAGGATTCCTTTATAAAGTGCTTCAAACGGGAAAGTGCTCATAGAATGCTCACCTCTATGGCTTGGTGTATGTGCACATCACGGTTTCTTTTGGGGATTCTGTTCGATCGTTCCACGCTCTCTCAATCCTGATCCTGATTGTCATCAATGCTCCCACTGTCCGATCAGTTGCTCTCCTTTGAGTTGTATAAACTCAATGCCGCTCAGGAAGGGGGGAAGATAAAAAAGCTTCCATAGTGTAGTATTTAAAAAGGAATACTTTATTGTGTCCAAATAAGGTATATAAACCAAAAAATATATATATAAAATCACAAAAATCATCAAGTAACACAGTAGCGTCTGGGCGCCTCTCACTGTGTGTCCAGCAAGCTAAAACTCCGCCTACGCGTTACATCACCTCAGATGACTTCTTCAGGGCTGCTGGATTGGTCAATCTGGATGTTATTTATAGTCATAAGACAGGATATGGTCCGTCGGCCATTTTGTTGTAGACCGCACACGCGCCGCGGCCATTTTGTGTGAGATCTGTGTACATACAACCTCTGCTGACACTAGTTAGGGGATATAGGTGGAACCAATGGTAATTTTCATATAACCTTGCGCCATAGGATGGAATAGAAGTAGCTGTATATCAATCAATCGTCTGTAGAGATGTTTACAAGGCTAATGCCAAACACAAGGTTTAAAGACATAATTATAGCATGTAATCATATGTTAGCCCTTCGAGCACTGAAGGAACGGATTATCGTCTATTTATAGTGCCTATACAGCGCCGAATGTTTAAGGTGGACAATCGGAGTACAAGCTAGTGTCCCTCAACGCAGGGGATTTGATAAACAGAGAGAAGAGTACTCAAAGCCATGAATGCGTAAAATGACTAAAAATATAAAAATATATATATATAGTATGGCAATATAGTGCCTAAAAAGCGACCATATAAAAAAAATTCAAATAAACTTAAAAAAGTTGAAATAACAATAGTGACTACCGATGTGTTAAAATAAACATTATGTCAAGTATTATGAAGGAGTCAGGGAAGGGTATCCAGTAAAACAATGCGTCCCGCCAGTGCTTACAAGTTAAACATTAAAAAATCAATAAAAAAATAGAAATGGTATAAATCCCAGTACAAATGAGAGGAATAAGATTGCTGCTGGACTCAGAGTGTGAGGTTTAACATGTTAATATTCCAAAAAATATTAATATTACATTAAAAATTGCTTAAAAAACAGTTTAGATCAAACTCCACATTCATACCTCTAGGAGTAAGAGTTCTCAAAGTGTAAATCCATTTTGATTCTTTCTGACTGATAGTTCTAATTTTGTGATCACCTCTCCAGGATTTTTTGTATTTTTCGATACCCCAAAATTGTAAGTGTGATGGGTCCCTGTTATGTGTGTTCAGAAAGTGTTTCGATACGCTGTGTTTGGGGTAACCCTTAATTATATTACGTATATGCTCTTTTACCCGGGTTTTTAGTGCTCTTTTCGTTCTTCCTACATATTGAAGTTTGCAGGTACATTGTAATACGTATATCACCCCTTCTGTATTGCACCCGATAAAGTCCTTTATAGAAAAGGTTTGACCTGTTGTAGTTGCTTGGAAATCAGTTTTCCTTTGTTTTACGGCATGGTTGCATGCATAGCAATGTTTACAGGGGTAAAAACCTGTCCCGCTGAAGAAGGTAAACATATTTCTTGGTGGTGGTACTACCACATTTTTAACCACTTTGTCTCTGATCGTTGGGGCACGTTTGTATATGAATTTAGGTATTTCTGGCAGGATCGAGTTGAGGATGGCACGTTGTCCTTGTAATGGGGATCCAGCAGGGTGGCCACACAGTAATCGGCACAAGTTAAAATGTGGGCAACTCGGCTGTCGTTGAGCAGGCACTGCAGCATGTAGTCGCTCATGTGTGCCAGGCTGCCCAGAGGCAAAGACAAGCTGTCCTCTGTGGGAGGTGTATCATCTGTGTCCTCCGTATCCCCCCAGCCATGCTCCAGTGATGCCCAGGAGCTGCTTTGGGTGCCACCCTGCTGTGAACACGGCTCCTCCTCTTCATCATCATCCTCGTCCTCCTCATCCTCCAGAACTGTGCCCTGGCTTGAAAATTTTTTACTTGGCCTATGCTGGTGCAGGAACCCACCCTCCGAGCCACTTGTGAATGACTGGCCTGATAACCGTGGAAATGACCCCTCTTCCTCCTCCTCTTCCTCCTGTGCCACATCCTCTTCCATCATCGAAGTGTTTTTTCAAGGAGACATAGAAGTGGGATAGTAACGCTGAGAACAGCGTCATCGGCACTGGTCATGTTGGTGGAGTAATCGAAACACCACAATATGGTACACAGGTCCCGCATGGAGGCCCACTTGGTGGTGGTGAAGTGGTGCTGTTCCACAGAGCGACTGACCCGTGCGTGCTGCAGCTGAAACTCCACTATTGCCTGCTGTTGCTCGCACAGTCTCTCCAGCATGTGCAAGGTGGAGTTCCACCTTGTGGGCACGTCGCATAGGAGGCGGTGAGCGAGAAGGCCGTAGTTCCACTGCAGCGCAGACAGGCGAGCAGCAGCAGGTTGAGAACACCGAAAGCAGCAGTGACATATCCGGATAGTTTTTTAGAAATTTCTGCACCACCAAATTCAGCACATGCGCCAGGCAAGGGATGTGAGTCAAACCGGCTAGTCCCAGAGCTGCTACGAGATTTCGCCCATTATCGCACACCACCAGGCCCGGCTTGAGGCTCAGTGGCAACAACCACTCAGTGTGTGGTTTATCCCCCAAACATATCAGTTTTAAAACAGCCTGCTGTCGTTTCCCCCTAGATGTGCTGAAGTTGGTGGTGAAGGTATTACGCTGAGCGGATGAGGAGGTGGTAGAGGAGGAGGAGGAAGCGCAGTAGGAGGCAACAGGAGGCAAAGAGAAATGCCCTGCAATCCTCGGTGGTGGAAGGACATGCGCCAAATGGCTAGCTGCCTCAGGCCCACCCGCCACTACATTTGCCCAGTGTGCAGTTAGCTAGATATAGCGTCCCTGCCCGTGCTTACTGGTCCACGTATCAGTGGTTATGTGGACCTTGCCACAGATGGCGTTGCGCAGTGCACACTTGATCTCGTCCCTGACTTGTTTGTGCAGGGAAGGGATGGCTCGCCTGGAAAAGTAGTGGCAACTGGGAACCACATACTGTGGGAAAGCCACCGCCATCAGGTTTTTAAAACTGTCCGTGTGCACCAGACTGAATGACAGCATTTCAAAGGCCAGGAATTTTGAAATGCTGGCATTCAGGGCCAGGGATCGCGGGTGGGTAGGGGGCACGTCCTCTTTCTCTCCAGTGTTTGGGAGATGGAGAGCTGTAAGCTTCCATGGGACCGTGTGGAAATGCTTGGGGATGGTGGCGGACATGGTGGCGTTGCTGTCACATGCTCTGTTTGCTGGGTGGCAGGTGACACTGGCACTGTAGAGGTGGAGGAAGAGGCAGAGGCAGCAGCAGAAGAGGAAGCAGGAGGAGGCCGATTTTGAGGTACTTATTCCACTGCACCAAGTGCTTTGAATTTAGATGCCTGGTCATGCAGGTTGTGCTCAGGTTTAGAACATTTATGCCTCGCTTCAGACTCTCTTTGCACAGCGTGCAAACCACTCGTGTCTTGTAGTCAGCACATTGTCTGCAGAACTGCCACGCGGGGGAATGCCTTTGAGCTGCCTTTGGTGTGCTAGGTCCCTGGGTGCGGTGGGTAGTAGCAGGCGTACTGTCTAGGGGATGCTCGCTCCGCTTTTGCAACCTGCTTCCTCTTTTGCTGTGCTGGTGCCTCTGTGCGACCACCACCTCTTCCTCCAAACTGCACACGTCACTCGCATGACCCTCATTCCATGTGGGGTCTAGGACCTCATCATCCTCCTCCACATCTTCCACACACCCTTCACCACTGCCCTCCTTGTCAGTCTGCACACTGTGGAAAGCTGCAGCAGTTGGCACCTGTGTTTTGTCATCATCAGAGACGTGCTGCGCTGGTGTTTCCATGTCCTCATCCTGCAACAGAAGTGGTTGGGCATCGGTGCACTCAATGTCTTCCACTTCTGGGGCAGGGCTATGTGGATGGCCCATGGAAAGCACACCAGGAGAGTCATCAAAAAGCATAAGAGACTGTTGCATGATTTCGGGCTCAGACTGCTTGGCTGATTTACAAGGGGCTGAGGTGAAAGACAGATGGCCATGGGGTTCAGGTGCCAACTCTGAGCTTTCATCAAGGTACCGGGTGGGAGCCAATGTGAAGGAACTGGAGGCATTGTCAGCCACCCAATCTACTATCGCCTGTACTTGTTCTGGCCTCACCATTCGTTGAGCGGCATTCGGGCCTACCATATAACGTGGAAGGTTCTGTCGGCTACTCGCACCTGAAGTTTCACTTGTGCGTGTAGCTGGCAAAAATTGACCACATCCTCTCCTTGCAACAGGAACTTCACCAACACCACCAACACAAGCAGCACCACGACCTTTATTTGACGCTCTCCTCATTCTGGCTGCAAATGTACTATGTAGCACTATTTATTAATACAAAAAAAAAGAATAATAAATTATTCTTCTTTTATTTTTTGGAAAACAGCAACATAGACGCTTTTTATTTTTGTGTAAGAAATGCACAGCTCACACCAACAGCAGGAGCCTCTCCCTACACCAGTATGATATGATTTTAGAAAAATAATCTGTCCCTCAAAGGAGCAGCAGGAACATCTCCCTCTAGCAGTATGTGATGATTTTAGAACAATAATCTGTCCCTTGCATCACCAGCAGGAACCTCTCCCTCTAGCAGTATGTGATGATTTTAGAACAATAATCTGTCCCTCACAGCACCAGCAGGAACCTCTCCCTCTAGCAGTATTTGATGATTTTAGAACAATATTCTGTCCCTCACAGCACCAGCAGGAACCTCTCCCTCTAGCAGTAGGAGATGATTTTAGAACACTAATCTGTCCCTCATAGCACCAGCAGGAACCTCTCCCTCTAGCAGTATGTGATCATTTTAGAACAATAATCTGTCCCTTACAGCACCAGCAGGAACCTCTCCCTCTAGCAGCATGAGATAATTTTAGAACAATAATCTGTCCCTCACAGGAGCAGCAGGAACCTCTCCCTCCAACAGTATGTGATGATTTTAGAACAATAATCTGTCCCTCACAGGAGCAGCAGGGACCTCTCCCTCTAGCAGTATGTGATGATTTTAGAACAATAATCTATCCCTCACAGCACCAGCAGGAACCTCTCCCTCTAGCAGTATGTGATGATTTTAGAATAACAATCTGTCCCTCACAGCACCAGCAGGAACCTCTCCCTATAGAACTAGGAGATGATTTTAGAACAATAATCTGTCCCTCACAGCAACAGCAAGAACCTCTCTCTCTAGCAGTATGATATGATTTTAGAACAATAGTCTGTCCCTCAAAGGAGCAGCAGGAACTTCTACCTCTAGCAGTATGTGATGATTTTAGAACAATATTCTGTCCCTCACAGCACCAGCAGGAACCTCTCCCTCTAGCAGTATGTGATGATTTTAGAACAATAATCTGTCCCTCACAGCACCCGCAGGAACCTTTCCCTCTAGCAGTAGGAGATGATTTAAGAACAATAATCTGTCCTTCACAGCACCAACAGGAACCTCTCCCTCTAGCAGTATGTGATGATTTTAGAAGAATAGTCTGTCCCTCAAAGGAGCAGCAGGAACCTCTCCCTCTAGCAGTATGTGATGATTTTAGAACAATAATCTGTCCCTCACAGCACCAGCAGGAACCTCTCCCTCTAGCAGTATGTGATGATTTTAGATAAATAATCTCCCCCTCACAGCACCAGCAGGAACCCCTCCCTCTAGCACTAGGAGATGATTTTAGAACAATAATCTGTCCCTCACAGCACCAGCAGGAACCGCTCCCTATAGAACTAGGAGATGATTTTAGAACAATAATCTGTCCCTCACAGGAACAGCAAGAACCTCTCTCTCTAGCAGTATGATATGATTTTAGAACAATAATCTGCCCCTCACAGGAGCAGCAGAAACCTCTACCTCTAGCAGTATGTGATGATTTTAGAACAATAATCTGTCCCTCACAGCACCAGCAGGAACCTCTCCCTCTAGCAGTATGTGATGATTTTAGAACAATAATCTGTCCCTCACAGCACCAGCAGGAGCCTTTCCCTCTAGCAGTATGTGATTATTTTAGAACAATAATCTATCCCTTACAGCACCAGCAGGAACCTCTCCCTCTAGCAGTATGTGATGATTTTAGAACAATAGTCTGTCCCTCAAAGGAGCAGCAGGAACCTCTCCCTCTAGCAGTATGTGATGATTTTAGAACAATAATCTGTCCCTCACAGCACCAGCAGG
>BLSH010030658.1:2068785-2079461 GCA_018402905.1 Glandirana rugosa
ACTTCCTGTCTAATAACAAGATTTTAGTAGAGGATGACGATCTCCCTTTCCAAGCCTCGCAGCACCCGCAGGAACCTTTCCCTCTAGCAGTAGGAGATGATTTTAGAACAATAATCTGTCCTTCACAGCACCAACAGGAACCTCTCCCTCTAGCAGTATGTGATGATTTTAGAACTATAATCTATCCCTTACAGCACCAGCAGGAACCTCTCCCTCTAGCAGTATGTGATGATTTTAGAACAATAGTCTGTCCCTCAAAGGAGCAGCAGGAACCTCTCCCTCTAGCAGTATGTGATGATTTTAGAACAATAATCTGTCCCTCACAGCACCAGCAGGAACCTCTCCCTCTAGCAGTATGTGATGATTTTAGAACAATAATCTGTCCCTCACAGCACCATGAGGAACCTCTCCCTCTAGCAGTAGGAGATGATTTTAGAACAATAATCTGTCCCTCACAGCACCAGCAGGAACCTCTCCCTCTAGCAGTATGTGATGATTTTAGAACAATAATCTGTCCCTCACAGCACCATCAGGAACCTCTCCCTCTAGCAGTAGGAGATGATTTTAGAACAATAATCTGTCCCTCACAGCACCAGCAGGAACTTTTTCCTCTAGCAGTATGTGATGATTTTAGAACAATAATCTGTCCCTCACAGCACCATCAGGAACCTCTCCCTCTAGCAGTATGTGATGATTTTAGAACAATAATCTGTCCCTCACAGCACCAGCACGAACCTCTCCCTCTAGCAGTAGGAGATGATTTTAGAACAATAATCTGTCCCTCACAGCACCAGCAGGAATCTCTCCATCTAGCAGTATGATATGATTTTAGAAAAATAATCTGTCCCTAACAAGAGCAGCAGGAACCTCACCCTCTAGCAGTATGTGATGATTTTAGAACAATAATCTGTCCCTCACAGCACCAGCAGGAACCTCTCCCTATAGCACTAGGTGATGATTTTAGAACAATAATCTGTCCCTCACAGCACCAGCAGGAACCTCTCCCTATAGCACTAGGAGATGATTTTAGAACAATAATCTGTCTCTTACAGCACCAGCAGGAACCTCTCCCTATACTAGTATGTGATGATTTTAGAACAATAATCTGTCCCTCACAGCACCAGCAGGAACCTCTCCCTATAGCACTAGGTGATGATTTTAGAACAATAATCTGTCCCTCACAGCACCAACAGGAACCTCTCCCTATAGCAGTATGCGATGATTTTAGAACAATAGTCTGTCCCCCACAGCACCAGCAGGAACCTCTCCCTATAGCACTAGGAGATGATTTTAGAACAATAATCTGTCCCTCACAGCACCAGCAGGAACCTCTCCCTATAGTACTAGGAGATGATTTTAGAACAATAATCTGTCCCTCACAGCACCAGCAGGAACCTCTCTCTATAGTACTAGGAGATGATTTTAGAACAATAATCTGTCCCTCACAGCACCAGCAGGAACCTCTCCCTATAGCACTAGGAGATGATGTTAGAACAATAATCTGTCTCTTACAGCACCAGCAGGAACCTCTCCCTATACTAGTATGTGATGATTTTAGAACAATAATCTGTCCCTCACAGCACCAGCAGGAACCTCTCCCTATAGCACTATATTATTAATAATAATAATAATAATAATAATAATAATAATTTTAAAAAACTATAATAATGGTCATGGTTAATAAAAATAATAAACTTCATCATTTCATTATAATAGAAATGATCCGAATGTTTTTTATGCTTTAGGATTTTCGAATTTTCGGATTTCCGCTCTTATTTTTGGATTTTCATTCTTTCCAATATTTGGATTTTCGTTCTTATTTTAAGATTTTCTTTTGAATTCTCGGATTTTCATTCTTATTTTCAGATTTTCGTTCTTTTGAATTTTCGGATTTTCGATCTTACTTTCGGATTTTTGTTCTTTTGCATTTTCAGATTTTCGTCCTTATTTTCGTTCTTTCGGATTTTTGTTCTTTCAGATTTTCGAATTTTGGAATTTGGTTCACTCTGATTTTCAAATTTCGAACATTTCAGATTTTCGAATTACGGATTTTCGTTCTTTTCAAAAAAAAATTTCGGAAAAATTTATGAAACGGTTTTTCGTTATTCGGACGTTTCCGAATTAACGAATATTCCGAATTTTGACAAAGAACTAATTCGGAGCACAACAAATTGCACACGTCTACTTATTAGTCATGTAATCTTTTAGTTTACAAATAAATAAATGCATTGTACTCCGGTGCTACCACTAACAATGTGTAAATATATAGCACCTAATAGTGCAAGCACCTAATAGTGTTCCCACAACCATATAATGCATAAATTCAAAAAATTATGCTGCACTGATACCACTGTGCACAAACAAAACAATGCTATGAAAAATCTAGTGATGTGAATAAACATTAAACCAGATATTTCAACTCAATATGCTCACTTAGTAATGTTGTGCAACATAAATTGTAATTATAGGTATCTAATACCCCTTAATAAATAGTTCATAATAATATAAATAAAAACAGTCTCGTGTCTTTTTTCTTGCCGTCACCTCTGTGCGAATATTGCGTCTGTGCCGTGAACAAATATCGCTGTATTACCACTGTGCTCACAGAACTCTCATCTTCAATTTACTTGTATCGTAGCATATACAAGATATCCTCCAAGTTTTTTGATCCTCCTGTTTCCTCTGTCCACTAGGGACCCTCTAAGTATTTCTCCCAGTATTCCGATCTGTATGGGGGGTGGGTTCTTTTAAGTTACTCCTACATGCATGCTTCCGTATTTGTCTCACCCATAGCGTGGAAAAGTACAGAGAGACTTCCCATAGTGTAATATTTTATTGTGCAAACGATTTATTAAAATGAAACTTTCCTTTTGTACTTACACTTTAAAAACTTGTAAATTCCAGGTAACCTACACGAGTACCGGATTTTACTTTCGCATACATCACTTCCAGCTTCCTCGTCTGCCTCCATTCACACTCTACGCATTACGTCACCATAACTTCTTCAGGGGATGGAAGAAGTCACATGATGGTGAAATAACGCATAGGGTGTGAGCTGAGGCGGACGAATAAGCCGGAAGTTACTTTCATGCATTCATACTTCTCCTATTTACAACAGTTTGCTTGGACAAGAAGTGATTGGAAATTTCTCTAATGGTCCTTTAACCACTTCAGCCCTGGAAGGATTTTCCCCCTTCCTGACCAGAGCACTTTTTGCAATTCGGCACTGCGTCAATTTAACTGACAATTGTGCGGTCGTGTGACGTTGTACCCAAACGAAATTTACGTCCTTTTTCCCCCACAAATAGAGCTTTATTTTGGTGGCATTTGATCACCTCTGCGTTTTTTATTTTTTGATCTATAAACAAACAAAGAGAGACAATTTGGAAAAAAACAATATCTTTTACTTTTTCCTATAATACATATCCAAAAAAAATCCAAAAAAACTAATTTCTTCATCAGTGTAGGCCAAAATGTATTTTTATTTTTAGTAAATAACTCACAAAAAGCGTTTATTGATTGGTTTGCGTAAATGTTATCACTCCTACAAACTATGAGAATTGATTTATGGCGTTTTTATTATTATTTTTTTTCTAGTAATGGCGGGGATCTGCGATTTTTATCGGGACTGCGATATTGGGTGGACAGATCGGACACTTTTGACACTTTTTTGGGACCAATGACATTTATACAGCGATCAGCGCTAAAAATAGCCACTGATCACTGTATAAATGTCATTGGCGGGGAAAGGGTTAACACTAAGGGGGCGATCAAGGGGTTAAGTGTGTTCCCTCACTGTGTTCTAACTGTATGGGGGCTGGGCTGGCAGGGACATGACAGATCTAACTGATCACGATTACAGGGATCAGTAGATCACTGTCATGTCCCCCCTGTCAGAACGGGAAACCGCCGTGTTTACATCGGTGGTTCCCCACTCTGGCTCTTTAGTAGGCGATCGTAGGTTGCCTGCGGACATCGAGTCCGTCTGACCCACGGCCACACTCACGCAGCATGAGGCAGCCACGAGAGTGCACCGGCCCACAACTACGGCTGTGTGAATCGCTGTTCATATACGGCGATTTACGCAGCTGAGCCACTTTGCCGACGTACATCTACGCGAGGTGGTCAGCAAGTGGTTAAGCAGCATTAAAAATCTGATTAAAATCCTTGCTCTTCTCTACTGTTCCTACATATAAATTGAAGTGCTACCCCAGCAGGAGCCGCTTTGTAATGTGGGTTCTCTGCTCTGTGCCTCGGAAAACAGCCTCAGTCCCTCCTACCACCTGGTTGAATGAAAGTCACTTATAACACTTATAAGTACACAAGCAGAGATACCTTTAACTTGGCTGTGAATTAGTAACATGAAAAAGACACAAGCCAGTTTAGTGGTAAATGGATTCAATGTATTGTTCGGATTAGAGTAAATGATGATATGAGCATAAATGAGAATACAGTAGGTAGATAGATACAGACACAGTCTGCAATACATTGCAATCAGTATGCCAAAATAACTTAGAATAGAGTTCTGTGCTACTAAACTGGAATTAAAAAAGATGTTCGGGATTCTCAAAAAATAAACATTCATAATTAGCTATGTTGCTGCAGTTGTATGTACACCAGGAACTAAGTAATTAAAAGACTGTTGATCTTTCAGTTCTCAGTCTTCAGTGAGCAGAGAACACATGACTGTCAGTCTCTGTTGGCTGAGAGGCTGCGCCAACTGCTGGTCAGGCATCTGGGTAGATCCTGATATTATTGTTGGGATCCCTGCAGAGCCTGGACTGGTAACCGGTTAAAGTGCACTCTAAGAGAATGGCTAGTGTATGATGCAGAGTTACATCCTAGCCTAAGCAATGGGCAAAGGTCTCTGTGTAGCAACTATAAAAGGGCAGTCTTCAGTCCTAACTCTCCAGCTGACTAGCATTAGGGCCCAATTGTGCCATTGGTGACCATAAGAGTAGTCCCAGTCAAGTCTGCAAACAGTAATAAGGCTACTAGATGTCTGTATGGTCAATTCCTAAAGGGTTCAGTCTCTCTAGCATCAGATAGTAAAACCCTGCAGCTCACCAGTCCCATTGATATTGCAGCTCACCATCCAGTCACACACAGTGATTAGTCCACTCTCTGCTCTGCACCCAGGTTTCTCTGTCTGTCAGCACCCCTGAGCTCAGCAATACAGATCTCGCTCAGGCCACGGATATGCAACAGTGATGTGCACACTGGATAACGACGTGCACTCTCCGGTCTCCCTCGGGTCAACAGGAAGCTATTCAATTTACAGAAATGCAGTTTTTTTCTCCACCCATCACTGTCTCCCTCTAGGAAGTGTAGTCTAATGGTAGTCCATAGCATGGCTCCCTTCCTGAACTTTGATACCCAGTTTCTATTGTGGCCAGGATAGACATCTCTTTAATTCTTTAGGCTTGTCTGCTCCCCCTACTGGCTGGAGGCAGGTTTTGTTACTATGTTAACGAGAGCATAGACAGCAGCTGCAGCGCAGCGGGAGAGATTTACTAAAACTGGTACAGCTGTGCATGGTAGCCAACCAGCTTCTAAATTGTTCAACTAAGCTTTGGCAGTAAAACCTGGGAGCTGATGAAGATGAAGAAGGCAAAAAAAATTCTTAATAAAAATCTTTTCTCAGTGGCATTCAGACACTTTGGTTTCACATATGTCTCTGTCATCCTGATAACATTGTCAGACTTTAAAAGGTGAACATGTTTTTAATACAGCAACTTTTTAGGGTCCAAATAAATAAAATACTATGAACAGCTAATCTCTTCTAAATCTAAAAATGTCCAATAGGTTGATATTGCTGCATTGAAATTCCACAAGCGCTTCAGGTGTGGCTGTTTGTTCCCACCTTTGGTGTAATCATTCAGCACATTAGCCAGTACGCATTGTTCCGATCAAATATTACAAAGCAGTCTTTGCTAATTCACTTTCATACAAGGAATGTGTGTTTTGTCATATAATACAGAACAGAGTAATATTTACACTGCAATAAAACAAACACATTTTGTAAAGGGTTTAATAAGACACACATGCTATTGTTCCTCTGAAAGAATTGGAATATTGTTGTCTTAGAAAGAATGTATTCATATGTGTATCAGTTTTGAGAATTAAAGCGGTTGTTAACCACTTTAACCTACAGGTAAGCCTATAATAAGGCTTACCTGTAGGTTCCCTGCATATCTCCTAAACCTGCATGGTTTAGGAGATATACAGTGTACTGTGATGTGCCCACATCATCGGGCACAAGCACAGTGAAAAAACGGCCTCCGTGCCGTTCCTTCACAAAGATAGTGCCGCAACTGGCGGCTCCCATGCGCATGCGCAGGAGTGACGTCACCCAGCTCCAGCAAATCACAGAGTCCGCTCCCTCCGGCTGAAATAGACTTTTCACACACAGTTTGAGGATGATTTTACAACACTGATATGGCTCCCTCCTGCTGAAATAGACTTTTCACACACAGTTTGAACATGATTTTACAACACTGATATGGCTCCCTCCGCCTGAAATAGAATCTTTGTCTCTTAAAGCAACAGACTCTACCTAGTCCAGTCAGATCGTTTTGTGCAGCAGGATGAGGTGTGAAATCTGTCCCTCAAAGCACCAGTACTAGTATCTCTCCCTAGTCCACAATCAGATCATTCAGTAATGCAGGATGAGATGTTCTGCAATCTGTCCCTCACAGAGCCAGCAGCATCCTCTCCCTAAACTACCCTGAGAGCATATGACATGCAGCACGGTGACTCCAGCCCCATATAGAGGCTGGGTCACATGGTGCACTGGCCAATCACAGCCATGCCATTAGTAGGCATTGCTGTGATGGCTTCTAGGGAAAATCACGGAAACACTTGTTGATTGGCTGCCCTTGGCAGCTTTTCAACACGTATAATAAAATACCAGAACCCCCGGACCCGAACCCGGACTTTTTTTGAAAAGTCCGGGTCCGGGTCCCGGACACCCAAAAGTTCGGTACGGACCCGAACTTTACAGTTCGGGTTCGCTCAACTCTACTTACAACTCCTTCTTCAGGGAAAGCTTAGCAATTGTTGTACATGTGTTCTATAAAACAAAACATATATTAAAGCATATGTCACCATTTATATGCATACAGGCAGTCCCCGAGTTACGAACGGGTTGCGGACTGTAGGTTCGTTTGTAAATTGAATTTGTTCATAAGTCGGAACTGTACATTTCTAAGTGTAACTTCAACTTGTGCAGTGATGTGGGATGTTCCGGGCACTGCTATGTGTGCAATTTGTGCTATATGGGGCTCTTGTGGCTATGCTGTACAGTACTGTGGGATGTGTCTGGCGGCGCTCAGCCGTATCCAGGACCAGTGTTAAGTGCAAGCGGCCGGCAGTGACGTCACACCACCCCCGTTCGTAAGTAGGAGTCGTTCGTAACTCGGATGTTCGTAAGTCGGGGACTGCCTGTATAGCATTTTCTAAATGGGAAAATCTGAACAACTTACAATATCTCCATGTGCAATGATGCAAAACTGGTGGTGAAGTAAAAACATGTTAGAAAATGATAGAAACAAGTGCAGCAGAAGCAGGAGGATGGATAAAGCAGAAAGCCAGTAGATGGCCTCCTTGTACGGCAGCATGATTCAAAAGAACATACATTGGTATCACCTGGCATTGGCATAGAGAGACACACAAGTCTAATAAGTAATATCATAAATATATGGAGGAGATAGGATCCAAAAAAAAGAAAAGAAAATATCATAACAAAAACAATGTTATTAATGGTATTACCTATCAAAGATAGAAAACCCAGGAATTCACTATTTGTACCTCCGTAAGCTCCATTGTGGTGGTGACGTAATACTCCAGGGACCCACCAACATGCGAACGCCGGCCTATCAGTAGACAGCACTGCCGCAGCTGCAAGGTGATGGAGGAAGGTGGCAAAAAGATACCAACTGATCACGGGTGGGAGGAACCAAGCCTCCCATCTTGGGAAGGCCAGGTAATACAAAGCCAATACGGCTGCCAAACAGAGTGACACAGGTAGAGGGATTATTCGGCTCCAGGGATGCAGCTCACTGGCCTGCGTGTGCCGGGCATACGCCAGTTGAACTCACACCTGCATGGGCCGTGCAAAATGATAACAGAAAAGTGGAAGAAGAAGAAAAAAAAAAGGGAGGGGAAAAAGAGGAAAGAACGGAAAAGAAAAAGGGGAAATAGGTGGGAGCCACCGATTGCATCAGGCACCGAAATGTCAAAGCAATGAAGACAACATAATAATGAATTTCAATGGAATATGTTGACAAGAGTCTGGCTGATTCTAACAGGTAAAAAGAGGGAGGGATCGCTTCTCGGCCTTTTGGCTAAGATCAAGTGTAGCACCTGTTCTTATTATTTGAGGGTTAAGGCATTTAGGTCCCCTTTCCGTCTGGGGGGACTAGCCTTTTCCTGATGTAATTGGTAGGGAATGGTGATGGCGAAGGGAGGGTCTTTTTCCTGCTGGGTTGAATCTGGCTACGGCTTGTCCCCAGTTGTAGGCAAGGTTCTCCCTAAGCTGTCTAAATTCCTACGCCTCCTCATGGGAATGGAGAACCACTGGTCTGGCTGATCGGCCGGCTGAGAAAAGCCTGTGGTGTATGTGCCCTTGGAGTGGCAGTCCAAGGGTGCCAAAAGTTCACTGTGGAAAAGGAACACTTTGAGTTTAGGCACCAGGTCACTGCACCACCACACTTTTTTTAGCAACTGCCTCTTGGGCTGGGCCTTTTGGCCAGGACCAGAGGAATTTTTTATTCCTGGCCGTAAGGCCAGCCTTTGTCCTGCACAAAGGCACCTATCTGCCCCTCTCCACTGTCCTTACCCCACCTTTTTATCTTTTTTTGTGTTGTTTGTTGTGTTGTGATTGTTGTGGGTACACTTTGCACGAGTGATTAGTAAGGTGTACGGTCTTCGGGCCTACCCTGAATGTCTTGGGAAGGAGGTGGGTATGGCCTTTTGGCTTCATCCGCCTCCTCTCATGGGGTCTCCCTTCGGGGGAGCCCCACTTAGTATCGGGGCGGTCAGTTTCGGCTGACTGCCTAGAGAATAGGCGTCGCCTGGCTTTGGCTAGGTGTTCCCAGTGCACGATACCTCTGTTCCTGTCAGGAGCCTTGCGTCCCAGAGAATCAGGGTATAGGTCCTTCCTCTTCAGAGGGGGACCATATGTACACCTAGTGCACTTTTTGTGTCTTCACTTTTGTGTTGTGCACTTTTTTATGCACCGGGTGAGTCTGAAAGGTGTGTTTCACACACCACGGGCTTTAAAAAAAGAAAAAAAGACTTAGGATGGAAAGTAGAGGCATGTAAGATGTAATTACCTGCCGCTAGTTACCAAAAAAGGCAGCTCTTAAGCATATCATTGTCATCATGTGCGACCGTGACATCAATGAATGTAACCTCGTCGGGATGATAGACCACAGTGAACGTTAGGTTAAATTCATTTTTGTTAAGTCTCTCTAGCCAAGAGTTAAGTAGCTCCTCTGGGCCATCCCAGATCATGAAGACATCATCGATGTATCCATACCACATCGCTGTGGTCCGTGTACATCGAGGGTCGTTCATCAGACAAAAGCATGCGTTCCCACTCCCCCAGGTACAGGTTTGCATACAATGGGTCATAACATGTCCACGCAACCCCCTGCGCCTGAAGGGGTAGTGGAAACCATCAAAGGAAAAAACGTTGTGATTAAGGACAAAATCCAATGCCTGCACTATAAACTCGTTGTAGGCCCAATCATCTTGTGTCCTCTGGGAAAGGACATGCTTGACGGTAGCCAGACCCAACTCATGGGGGATGGAGCTGTACAGGGCCTCAAAATCGATAGTTACTAAAAAAGAGTGTGTGGGTACATACAGATTCTCAAGGAATTGGTGAAAGTGGTCTGTGTCCTTCACATAGGAAGGAAGACTGACCACATGATGTCTTAAATGTTCGTCAATTAAATGACTCAAGCTTTCAGTCAGGGCCCCATTCCCTCAAATAATGGGCCTACCAGATGGGTTTTTAAGATTTTTTATGTACCTTGGGGAGGGAATAAAAAGTGTGAATTCTTGGAACTTCAGTGCGTATATAATCTTTTTCATAATATTATAATGTCTTTTTCATAATAATACCATTTGCAAAGGCAGTATAAACAAAATCATAGAATTTTATATTAAATTTGTCAATAAGTCTGGGGGAGATTGATCAATACCAATTTAGATTATCTAGGATTTTTGTGCACATAAACACATAGGCCCTGATTTACTATACCTCCCAAATCTACTCCAGCAGTGCCTTAAAATAACCCCCAATTAAAGGCAATTACAACTTCAGCTCTCACAAAAGGGAGTAAATTAACTCACATGCGGCGTCTATTTGCCTGTGAAGATGCCTCTCAGATCACATGTTCTATGTGCCTGATGTTGGCTGGAATCGAACCTGTGATTTCAGAATTCCTCCATTTAATGCTTGTATGCAAGTTCATTGCCATAAAAAAAAAAAAAAAAACATTACCACCCCTCTCTCTAATTTTAACCACTTCAGCCCCAGAAGAATTTCCCACTTTAGGACCAGAGCACTTTTTGCGATTCGGCGCTGCGTCGCTTTAACTGACAATTGCGCGGTCATGCGACGTTGTACCCAAACAAAATTTGCGTCCTTTTTTCCCACAAATAGA
>BLSH010030658.1:2097478-2114851 GCA_018402905.1 Glandirana rugosa
TTTCTTTTTTTTTTTACACTTTGATTGCTGTTACAGTGATTTTTTTTATATTCATAACAGTTGTGATTACTAGTGATTTGTCATTGGCTACAGCTACAGGACATAGGGTGCTGTAATTGGCCAAGAAATCACAGCATTACTCTATAGGAAACACAGCTGTTATGAATTCATTCATTCATTCATTCATAACAGCTTTGTTGACATTGTGATCATGTAAAAGTGTCTGGGTAATGGGATCTGAAGTCTGATGTGCATGCTACACTCCCCTAACCCAGAGCAGGCTGGATGATGTAAATGTACATCATCCAGCCTGCCCGAGCCGCCCGCAGTAAAAGTATTGTGGGCGGTCTTAAATTGGTTAGTAAACACTGGGGGATTTTAATGTGCCTAACAAGCATTAGTTTTTTTACTTCTTTTTATCTTATTAAATTAAATGGATACCATATTTTATCCAATTATAATATTCCTTTTTTTTAAAAGATCAAGATGGGGCAGTCATTTATAAGAAAGTATTGGAAGACTTGGCTAGCTAGGTTGCTAAGACAATCCTATTCATTGTTATATCAAAAAAGTAACCAATTGAGTGCGCATGCGCGAGAGCTCCGACATGGACGCTTAGCCCGGAGCACTGCACTGCCGCTAGTCATCGGAGCTCGCTTTGACCCCCTGAGCCCACAGAAACAGCAACAGAGGGGGGATCCCAGCCCCTGAACAAAACAGCTACACCCCTGTATGGCCAGGCCGGCCGCTAAAAAGGACCTGACCCTGTTATTCGCTGCAGCCTCCTTGCCTGGGTGTACCAAGATGGCCGCCGCTCCGGCCAAAGCTACAGGGCACCACGGGGCTAACAGCTCTCCAGGCTCTGGCTGCATCACTTCACCAGAGCACAGGCAAATGATCTCCCTGGCCACCCTTAATTTCACCCCATGGCACAAGGAAGCCAGATACAGAAATTAAATTGGACTTCCAGATGTTGGGGACCAGAATGGAAGCGATCAAAAACAAACTTGATCGTACTGCGGCAGTTTCTAATCAAAACTCTGACCTTATTTATACACTTCAGGACCAACTGGATACGGTTATGTCTAGGATCGATGATTTAAAAAAACAGTTCAGAAGATACAATTTTAGAGTGAGAGGGCTGCCCAAAATGATAACAGATGTCACTGATGCTATACAAGAGCTGATAACTAACCTGCTGCCCAACACCCCAGCACACCGTTTGGAACTGGATAGGGTCCATAGAGCGCTAGGCTCCCCCGGAAAGGATGGCTCTCCAAGAGACATTATTATGAAACCCCACTTTTATGCTATCAAGGAGGGGGTCATGAAACATTCCCGCGTGACCGCCCAGATCTTATGTAAAGGTCATCCTGTGCAAGTGTTCGTGGACTTATCACCCTCCACCATTCAACAACGAAGAGCCATAAAACCACTTTTAAATGTGCTTTCACAGAAGGAAATCAAATACAAATGGTCCTTTCCATTTGCAGTCAAATTCACCTTTAAATGTAGGGACTATACCTTCTCATCGCTCCAGGAAGGAGAGAAACTGCTACTACATCTGAAACTGATATTACAGGAGTACGATATGGACATTTCCAGGCCCACCTCAAGCTCCACCAAGAGACAATCTTCTACCAGCCCTAGGACACCGCTGTGGGAGAAAGCTAAACCGAAAAGGGCCAAGGACAATGGATCAACCTGAAGTGGTCTCCCCATTCCAAGCTGGGTGGCCACCCTTTTATCTTACTAGCCTCCTACGAGTCTTCTTGTACATGGGCTATACACACTCCGTTGGACTCTGGGGCTTTTCCCCAGCCTCCCCTTGGGGGAGGGTTTATTTTGGTTTCTTCACAGTTTAGAGGCAGATCCTCTTTGTTTCAGAGGCTGCCAGCTATCAGGGACCATTGCTCATATATGGTGGGAATGCCCCAGAATATGATCCTTTTGGTCTAAAATTATTAGGCTAATTAAGAAGGTCACAGGCTGTCAGCTTCTGAGGTCCCCCACTATTGCATTGCTAAATGAATTTATCCCACGGATATCTAAGCCAACCCGTAAATTGATTCATCACATCCTATTAGGGGCCAAGATTACCATAGCAGGGGCGTGGAAACAGCAGAAGGTGTCACTGAGAGCTGCTAAACGCAAGATTTCATGGCTGATGACCCAAGAAAAAATGGCCAGTACCATTTCGGATAGCTTGCATAAATTTGAATCGGTTTGGGAACCCTGGGCAACACATGTGGGCATTTCCCTTTTACGTGGTGTCCCAGCAACTTAGGCTCTTAGGCAACTTAGGAGGGCGACAGGGCAAACACAACACTCTCTCTCTCTTTAGCTCTATAAGCCTTTCTTCCTTTCCCCTTCTCTCTTCCCCCCTTCTTGGCTTTTCTCCTACTTAGCTGCAGGTCTGAGCAGGTAATGATAGTTTATTCTGGGCAAGAAGACTCCTTGGACAGATCCTTTATCGTGTAATCTCGGCCTAGTCTTCTCCTTAGACCCTTGGGGCAGGCGGAGGGTTCTGGGCCTCCCATGGTGATGGGGAGGTGGGGGATGCTTGCGCTCTTGGCACAGCAAGTTCCCTTACGGGGTGCTGGGGGTCAGCAGGCCCTCCCCACCTCCTCCCAAGAATAGCTAACTCTTATGGTTTGGGGAGGCTGGACCAAGGTCGGCTAGAAGTTCCGGTTACCCGGACTTTACCAGGCCTCATGTCTATAGGCTAACTCGGACGGAAGTATGTTCTATGTATTCTGTCTGCCTTAACTTCTTGCCTTCCGTTTATGACGTGTTGTTTTACTAGTTTTACACCTGCCTAACCTTGTATATGTGCTGCAATTGTTAGCCGTCGATTTGTATCTATGTAAAATTTCAATAAACATTCTTTAAAATAAAAAAGTAACCAGGATAGTCACATACTAATACAGAACAAAACACAGCTCTGAAAATTGAAAATTAACCACTTCAGCCCTGGAAGGATTTCCCATGTTAGGACCAGAGCACTTTTTGCGATTCAGAACTGCGTTGTTTTAACTGACAATTGCATGGTCGTGCGATGTTGTACCCAAACAAAATTTGCGTCCTTTTTTCCCCACAAATAGAGCTTTCTTTTGGTGGTATTTGATCACCTCTGCGTCATTTCTGATCACCGCTATAAACAAAAAAACAGTGACAATTTTGCAAAAAAAAACATTACTTACTTTTTGCTAAAATTCAATTAAAAAAAAATATTTTTTTTTCTTCGGTTTTGATCGATTTATATTCTTCCTCATATTTTTGGTACAAAAAAAATGCAATCAGCATTTATTGATTGGTTTGCGCAAAAGTTGCGGCGTTTACGGATGATGAGAATTCATTTTGGAGGTTTTTATTTATTTTTTATTTTTTTACTAGTAATGGCGGCGATGTGTGATTTTTAGCGACACTGCGATATTGGGGTGGATATGTCGGACCATTCTGACACTTTTTTGGGACCATTGGCATTTGTACAGCGATCAATGCTATAAAAATGCACTGATTACTGTGTAAATGCCATTGGCAGTGAAGGGGTTAACCTGCAGGGGGAGATCTAGGGGTTAACTGTGTTCCCTGTGTTTGTTCTAACTGTGAGGGGGCTGGGCTGTCAGGGGCATAAGAGATCTAACTGATCCCTTACCTCTTTTTTTGGTGGTCCCCTGCCAGCATGGTCTGCTTCTCTTCACTTCCAAGTACTCACAACTTGCTATGGGGGAACCTGTGCGGGCTTGTTCCCCAGTCGGACTGTGTGCGTAGATAGACACAAACAGTGCAGTTCGGCTACGCCCCCCACTCCCTCCTTGCAGGATTTGACTAACAGCCTATGGCTCACACTGCTCTCAGTGTAGACTGTGAGAGCACAAAGAGGGGAGAGAAGAGCTGCAGCCAGGCAGATGCACTAGATCGATAGATCAATCGTTTTCAGAGATGGAGGGGCTATGACAGGTGGGGGATGTTTTTACCTTAATGTAGGAAATGCATAAAAATGGTTTAGGTTTAGAACCACTTTAAGTAATTTAAACATTGAAAGAACACCAGTGCAGCTGGCATAATATAGTATATGAATATATGAGTTTTGTGAGCAGCAAGCACTGTGGGACTGAATACATTCAAAATCTGAGCCTAGGTCTACTTTAAATGCTGGAATTATATTTGATGGAAATCCCACATCTCCAATACAGGTTTATGCAAAATAGTAAATAATGTGTATTGAATGGTTCTATGAGTCTTTTAACAATTATTTTTCCACTCTGGAATAATATGGCATTTACTGTGCCATTTGGAGTTCACTGAAATTAAAACAGTTTGAGCAATTTCATCATAGTCATTAATCAATGTACAAGTCAATGAATGCCTTTCTCAAGAAAAGAGTTTCATATAATTGCAGCATGGTAATACTACTTAAAAATAGTTTTAACATTTTTTTTATTTTAAAAAGTTGGGTTGAAAACTCTCAAGTCCATTAGGGAATTATCTATTTCTCTCAATTCTGGCAACAGACATAAAAACAACAGCTTTGTCATATTAACGTGGGAAGAGATAAGGTTAATTTGTCAGCTTTAAATTCATACCTACTTGTCTGAAGACCCACCCCTATTGTCCTAGTTTCTGGACCTTGTCTCATAAAACAAAAGGGACAAGATATCCTCCCATTGGGGGGGTCATGCAATAAAAACCTAACAGGGATTTTAACCTTTTCCCATTCTATTTCAAAATAACAAAATGTTACACGTGCATGGATGGATTTTAGGCCACTTCAAACTTGTATTGTTCCACAATGTGCATTAAAACATACATTTAGCAAGCATTATTATTATTAATGTGTGCTGTGTTACGGCAGCCCACTCATTTAAATGGGCTGCCATTGCGCCGCAATATACCAAAAAACACACTTGCAATACTTTTCCAATGCAGTGGTACTAATAATGGTGCATTGATTTAGTATGTCGGGGTGCCATTCGAGGTTAAAGGAACTGCAACACACTGCATCACACCGCTATATATGTGCTGCAATGCATATACAGTATAAAATGAGTCACTCCTTTAGTGCATAGGTGCATACATTTCAGCTTAGGTTAAGACCCCTT
This sequence comes from Glandirana rugosa, assembly GCA_018402905.1. Classification (NCBI taxonomy): domain Eukaryota; kingdom Metazoa; phylum Chordata; class Amphibia; order Anura; family Ranidae; genus Glandirana; species Glandirana rugosa. Next base: position 2,102,584 of record BLSH010030658.1, read on the forward strand.
TCACACCAAAATGTTTTTCAGGCACTTTTGCGCTAAAAATAGCGATAGAAAAGCGCCTGAAAAACTCCCCCCAATACACCCACAGTGCGAAAGCCTGAGTGCTTTCACACTGGGGCGGTGCGCTTGCGGGACGGTAAAAAAAGTCCTACAAGCCGCATCTTTGCAGCAGTGTGGGTTTTTCACCGCTCCTATACCGCCCCTGCCCATTGAGAACAATGGGGCAGCTCTCCCGAAGCGGTGAACACCTAACCGGCACTTTAACCCCTGTTTAACCCCTTGTGGGTGGGTGAAAAGTGCACCGCCGCCGCCCGAATAGCGGCGCAACAGTGCCGCTATTATGAGCGGTAAAGCGCCGCAAATTAGCAATGTTTTACCGCTAACGCTCGGGCGGCCCTGGTGTGAAAGGGGTCTTAATGAGATCTGTAAACAATTAGCTTTTTTTTTTTTACAACAGGTTGATAAACATAAATAGAAAAGAGGTGAAAATGAGCCCAGTGCATCATCTGCTGTCTGAACTTAAAATAGGATCAATGTATTTTTAACAAAATAAAACAATGATCGGTGGTGTGGTGGCCAGGGCGGCCTGTCCATTAAGGGCCTCTTTCTAGCCACCCCCTCTATGCTAATGGATAGATTCTATCCATGGCCGCTCGCAACCACCCCTATTCATACGGCTGGCCCCTTTCAGGTCGCCAGCCGCATGAATTTCAGAAACATCACTGTTTTTTGAAGCACCTGATCAAAGCCGCAGGCTCTAACAGGCTTCAAAATAGAGTGGCTTGCGGTGCACAGCTTGGCGCCGCAGAGACCACTCGCGTGTGTTACAAAAGCAAATTAATATTTGCTTTTGTAACACTGAACGCTTCTCAGCCAATCGGGAAGCGCCGGTATGTTATCGGTTTCCTGATGTGTATACCCCTCTGGTCATGCTGTATACCCTTCTGATCATGTGTATACTTATCTGGTTATGTGTATACCCCTCTGATCATGCTGTATACCCCTCTGGTCATGCTGTATACTCCTCTGGCCATATGTATACTCCTCTGGTCATGTGTATACCCCTCTGGTCATGCTGTATACCCCTCTGCTCAAGTGTATACTCCTCTGGTCATGTGTATACCCCTCCGGTCATGTGTATACCCCTCTGGTCATGCTGTATACTCCTCTGGTCATGCTGTATACCCCTCTGGCCATGTGGTATACTCCTCTGGCCATGTGTATACCCCTCTGGTCATGCTGTATACTCCTCTGCTCATGTGTATACCCCTCTGGTCATGCTGTATACTCCTCTGGTCATGCTGTATACTCCTCTGACCATGTGTGTACCCCTCTGGTCATGCTGTATACCCCTCTGATCATGTGTATACCCCTCTGGTCATGCTGTATACCACTATCTGGTGATGCTGTATACCCCTATCTGGCAATGCTGTGCAGTATACTCCTGACACAATGGGTTGAATATATAAGGGGGTGGGGCTTATTAGAAGTGGGATGGGTCAAAAAGGAAGGGTAGGGTCTGGCGCCCCCCATCCTAAAATTTCACCAGCCGCCACTGGGTGTGTCAGTCTGACACACCGCATCTCCGATCGAGGTAAAGAGCCTCTGATGGAGGCTCTTTACCACGTGATCAGCTGTGTCCAATCACAGCTGCTCACAGTGTAAACAGGAAAAGCAGTGTATCAGCTTTTCCTCCACTCGCGCTGACAGATGCGAGTAGGGGAGAGCTGATCGGCTGCGTTTCTGACAGGGGGGTTCTGCACTAAAAGATTATCAGTGCAGCCTCCCAGAGGATGCCCACCCAGGACCAGCAGGGATGCCCACCCATGGCCACCAGGGATGCCCACCCAAGACCACCAGGTAAGCCCACTAGATTCCACCAGGGATGGCACTCTGTGCCCATGAGTGATGCATGCCAGTGCCTCTGATCAGTGCTGCCTATCAGTGCCATCTATCAGTGTCACCCATGAGTGCCCACCAGTGCCGCCTATACGTGCCCTCCAGTGCCACCTATCAGTGCCACATATGAGTGCCCATCAGTGCCACCTATGAGTGCCCATCAGTGCCACCTATCAGTTCCCATCAGTGCTGAATATCAGTGTCACCTATCAGTGTCCATCAGTGCTGCATATAAGTGCCTCGTCATCAGTGCCACCTCATCAGTGCCAATCAGTGCTGCCTTATCAGTGCCCGTCAGTGCAGCCTCATCAGTGCCCTGCCCATCAGTGAAAGAGAAAACATACTTATTTACAACGTTTTGTAACAGAAACAAAGAAAAACTTTTTTTTTCAAAAGTTTCAGTCTTTTTTTATTTGTAGCGCACAAAATAAAAACCCCAGAAGTGATCAAATACCACCAAAAGAAAGCTCTATTTGTGGAGAAAAAATTATAAAAATTTTGTTTGGGTACAGGGTCGCATCATTCAAAATGTGAAAGCGATGAAAGCGAAAGATTAGTCTGGGCAGGAAGGTGTATATGTGCCCAGTATTGAAGTGGTTAAAGGAGAAATACCGCCAAAGCCTGCTGTCAGCTGACTCCACAGAGCCAGTCCAGGCTCAGGCAAGATTGCGACAATGAAGTTGGTATCCACCCACATGCCTGGACCGGCACACGGCTCAGCCTTCCAGCTCAGCCGCTAAGAGCCTGAGCGAGGAGGGGGCAGAGAGCGGGCGGATCAGTCTCTCAGCATTTCACTGAGAGGCTGAGCCTCTGTGACATCAACTGACAACGGGCTTTCATCACTCAGTGCTCAGTGTTAGAGCCAGCGGGTTTGATCACTTGGTGCTCAGTGCCGGTGGGGGACAGATGCAGCATGAGACTGATCCACTGCATCCATTTAGATAAGTATGAATCTGCACAAAAAATAATAATAATAATAATTTAGGATACATCTCTTTTAATAATTACCATGATGCTGAACATGTGATCAGTCATGACACCAGCTATTTGATGGCTCAAAAGTTCGAATAAGAGTACACACAGAAGTGAGAGTTATCATTCACGACATGCCTTGAATGTAACTGGTTTGAAAATCTGTTGATGGGTTCTGCTTTAAGTTTGAGTGCAGTCAGTAAACTTCAGTGTTTGAAAGAATATAAGGGGGGGATCAGTTTCCAGGTTTTATTATCAAAGCTTAATTGAACAAGTTGACGTTAGAAGCTGATTGTCTACCATGCATAGCTGTGCCAGATTCTGCGTGCTGCAGTTTTAGTAAATCTCCCCCTAAGTGTCCATTTTACTTCTTCAATTCATACTGCCATAGCTTAATAATCGCTAAACGTTCCTGTCCTCAGGTTAAGAGGTCCCTAGAGCTGGAAGATGTTGACAAAGCTTTGTGCTTGGACATTATAGAGAACTATATAAAACTTTGGTGGACTGGTAAACTGCAATATATATACGGTATATATATATATATATATATATATATATATATATATATATATATTAAAATTCTCTTATTTCCACAGTTTTTCTTCAAGGAAAAAAAACAGCGTGTCAGACATAGCTTTTTACTCCCTAATTAAAATAGTCATGACTTGCATCTTCCATTTATTGTGTGCTATAATTAATATTCCTGCCAGTACTCTTTGTAAGATGCTCCCGATCAGTGTTTTCATTTGATTCTCCTTTTCTTATCTATGTAATAACTTCTTTTGCACAGCTTTCTTCAAAAGTGCACCTGGAAAAAATGTTCAATTTTGCACAGAAAAATGTATGGGCTTGTAAAAACAGTTAAGGATAATATGCAACAATTCAAAACAAACTAAAAATACTACTTGATGTATACTTAATGTGCAAAGTAGATTAAAATATATCAAACCAATCAGATTTCAGTGTTCATTGGCTGTTAGGTGTTATGACACTTTGCACATTGCTCTTTGCCCTATTGAATAAGCATGGCTGTCTGCAGGAAGCCTACATCCCACAAAGAACTACTGCAAGTAGGGTTCCATGTTTGCTACAAATTGTTTGTGGCTTGGTAGTTTTTGTACTAACCACAATCAAAGCATCATGTATCATTGCTGTATTTAATATTCTAATGTGCGCAGGAAAAGATCAAACTTTTCCTCTAAATGTTTTCTTTTATACAACCCCAAATGCTGGGTTTAATTAGCATTATATGTATTGGGGATAGATTACTAAAACTGGAGACTACAAAATCTGGTGCAGCTCTGCATAGAAACCAATCAGCTCCCAGTTTTATTTTTGACAAAGCTTAATTGAACAAGCTGAAGTTAGAAGCTGATTGGCTACCATGCACGGCTGCACCAGATTTTGCATTCTCCAGTTTTAGTAAATCCACCCCACTGCTGCAATATTTTTGCAACATTGAATAAATATGCTATATCGAATTTAGATGTCAAATTATGGATGTAGATTTTATAGACTTGTTTAATGTAAAGTTTGTCATATGTGCAGAAAATGGAAAGGCTGAAAGTAATATATGCCATCTTGTGGTCAGCAGCCAAAAGCAATTACAAATTGAAAGGAGGTTTGGCACTTGGGTGCCTTGCTTGACTAAATTAAAATGATAAGAATTGGAATATAGGTCTGACACTATTTCTTTATATTTAAAGATAAAGATTCCTGGAGGGAATTATACGGCTTATGCTGGCTATTAGACACTGTATATAATTATTAGATAAGATGAAGTTGTCCATTCCACAAAATGCATAACTATTAAAAACACATTTCTAGCCTAGGTTGATTCCATGCATTACCAATCTTCTGATTTCATGCTCATGACACAGGGCCTCTTGCACCATAATTATATGTTCATTCTTCTTCATTGTGATGGTTACTATGAATTATTGGGGATATACCGTAAGTTGTTATTTTACTATTTTCAACTGTTTTACTGCTAAAGACACATGCAAAGAAACAATTTTACACATGTAGCTTTTGTATTAGTAATATGAAAGACTACTTTGCATGTTTTTAGCAAAGTGCGTGTAGCAAATACCCCCGAAGGAGCTGCTTAAGTTTGTTCAATCCGTTACTCTGCCCTTCAACCCCAAGAAGCGCCTCAACCCGTAATGGCACACCTTGCAATACTGTTAATAGAGTAGTTGAGTGATAACACACAGACACTGTTCAGCTCTCTCAAATTTACTTAGTCAAGAGAAGAGGCTTAATGGGATATTAGTCAGCCAAGTCCTGTATAAGTAGCCAAGACTTGGTTGAAACAATATCTATTAAAGCAATTGAATAGCAGTTAGCAACAACAAATAAGTAACACCAATGTATACAGTGTTAAAAATAAGCAGCATAAACAAATATGTCAAATGAGAATTCTAGGCCCCAGCAATAGATCACCACTGAGGATTAAAGGTAACAGTGCAGTTAGACACAACAGAACCTAAGTTCACTTTATTAGCTCCTATGTGAACAGGCAGGGGACCGACCCTTTAACTGGGTCAAACCTCTCCTCTCTGTACCTCAACCCACAGGTGCACAACAAGGCAAATAGCAAACATAGGATTAGAACAATTATAACAGTGGCTTAACTTGCTCCTTTGTTTGGCAGAGTCCAGCTACCTGAAGGATCCCCCTAAGGTTAGTCAACAATAGTCTGTGGTGAAAGGGTAAAGAGGAACACTAAAAGGTTAACAGCAACTCTGCAGTGTAGGTGTATCTTGACAGTCTTCAGCTAGCACTTTAGGAGAATTTGTAACCCTAAATGGTAGAACAGAACAGTTGAGCTGATATGCAGTTAGCCAGAACAGGGATGCTGGATCTTCTTGTGTGAACTAAGCACAAGGTGGCACTGTGACTGCTTGCTGGAAAAATATTGTATCCAGAGAGACTGTAAGTACCAGCAGTAAGGATAGAACACAGATGTCTGTATACTGGGTCTATTGGGTAAAATGAATCGGTATCCTGTAGCACTATAGGTATCAGCAAAGCAACAGGAACAGAGATGTCTTTATACAGTGTCACTATGGCAATTAAATGGGCAAACGCCCGCTCACCAATCCTGTACGCATTCAGCAGTCCTCTGAAGAGCGATCAAATGATTCTCCTGGCCTCAGATGTGTTGCGATGGCACTCAGTCTGCTGTCCCGGGGAACCAGCCAATTTTGTGATGTTCAGCGTTGCTGCAGAGCGTACTTCTGGAAGCAGGTGGTGTTCTGATCCTCTGGGCTGGAGCTGTAGGCTGTGTGCCCCTTGGTAGGCAGAAATCCCCTCACACAGCGACAGGATTGTGCTCTCACAATTTGATCCAGGAAACAAGAGAGCTAGGCTCTGGTCTGCAGCTCATTTTTATAGACTCTCCCATCATTCACTGGGTTTTGTAATTCTGAGGCAGCTCTGTGCTGGGACTTCATATTCCACACTCCTTTGCAACTGCTGCTGGTCAAAGCCCCATTGATTGGTTCCCGTAACTGTTCCTTCTATTGGCTTTCTTTCTCCTGCCAATAGCAACACAGGAGAGGAGCAGAGTAACCCAATGCCTGTGTGTGTGGAGAGAGATAAGCCCATGCAGGGACATGACAGGCAGCCTGGAGAGGTATCCATTACATACAGCTGTATCCGGGGTGGCTCAACCTATTGGTAACTGTCACCTGGGTAAATATGCAGTATCAAATCATTTCCATAAAAAATCATTTCAGTTCAGGTGGTTGATATAGATGTCATCATATATCAAAAATGTATTTTAACCACTTCAGCCCCGGAAGGACTTCCAGCTTTAGGACCGGAGCACTTTTTGCGATTCGGCGATGCATCGCTTTAACTGACAATTGCGCGGTCGTGCGACATTGTACCCAAACAAAATTTGCGTCCTTTTTTTCCCACAAATAGAGCTTTCTTTTGGTGGTATTTGATCACCTCTGCGTCATTCCTGATCGCTGCTATAAACAAAAGAAGAGCGACAATTTTGCAAAAAAACCCAAATTTCTTACTTTTTGCTAAAATACAAATCCAAAAAAAAAATATAAAAAATCTTTTTTTTTCATCGGTTTTGGCCGATTTATATTCATCCTCATATCATCCTCATTCATCCTCATACCCAAACGAAATTTGCGTCCTTTTTTTCCCACAAATAGAGCTTTCTTTTGGTGGTATTTGATCACCTCTGCGTCATTCCTGATCGCCGCTATAAACAAAAGAAGAGCGACAATTTTGCAAAAAAAACCCAAATTTCTTACTTTTTGCTAAAATACAAATCCAAAAAAAAAATATAAAAAATCATTTTTTTTCATCAGTTTTGGCCGATTTATATTCATCCTCATATTTGTGATAAAAAAAAAAATCACAATCGGCGTTTATTGATTGGTTTGCGCAAAAGTGGTTGCGTTTACGGATGATGAGAATTCATTTCTGGGGTTTTTATTTATTTATTTTTTTTTTTACTACTAATGGCGGCGATCTGCGATTTTTAGCGGTACTGCGATATTTCAGCGGACGTGTCGGAACAGCTATAAAAATGCACTGATTACTGTGTAAATGCCATTGGAAGTGAAGGGGTTAACCTGCAGAGGGCGCTCTAAGGGTTAACTGTGTTCCCTGGGCGTGTTCTAACTGTGGGGGGACTGCCCTAACAGGAGAAGGGAAGTGATCACACCTTCCATGTAGAGGAAGGCTGTGATCACAGCCCTTCCCCCTCTCACAGAACGGAGGTCCGTGTTTACTTACACGGACCTCCGTTCTTTCACTCCGGGGGGGGGGCATTGTGGGTGGCCAGCGGAGATCGACTCCGCCACACCCGCTCCCTGGCCCTCCCCGGACACAGCGAGCACGCAGGCGTGCCTCCGGTGGCGCGCGCTCACTGGGCTTGATCTCGCGGCCGCCGTCGTATGACGGCGTTTTGCGTTATTGAGCCACACTGTCGCCGTCAATTGCCGACCAGCAGTCGGCAAGCGGTTAAAGCAGGTCACCAGGAAATGTAAACAATAAAGAAAACCTAGAAGCTTCCACCTGTTACAGCTGAGTCTCCCATGAAGACTTGGAGGTTGCTACTCCCTAGAGGGCCGCTGTATTTTTTGGGTCCCCCTATTCCTGCAAAGCCAGGAAACACACATTTTCCAACTCCCACACAAAGACAGTAAATCATTTCACGGCCTTGTTTTTTGTTTTATTGGGGGAAAGTAACTTGGATGGGGAATAGTGATTATGGAATGTCCAACTTGACATGAAAGAACAACTCGAGGACAAATTCCTTCACTCTGTAGAATGAAAAATGACAAATACTGGACTGCATTCCCTCTGGAACAAGATCAATCCCTCTGGAAATGGCAGTAAGAATTCCCCTTGTAGGAGCTTGGTGCCTTCTTAGTGGAAATTGGCAAAGTTCCAAACTTGCAGGAGCTCTATGTCCCCTCTCTCTCTCAAAAATACCAGTCCTCCTGGCTGTCTTGTAAAGTGCCCAAAGACAACGGAATAGGTTTAGCTGTGGCACTGTCCCTTGAAAGCTTGCTGGATATTGCATCTAGAAGCCTTCTCCCTTTTAGGCCCTAAGGGTGTACAGGTACTCACACTGTCCCAGGAATCTTGCTGCTTTTTGAAAAGACTGCAGGGTAGTGGAGATCCCTCTGTCCAGCTTCTCTTCTTCCTCAGTGCCAGACTGGAGCCAGAGCCCCCTCATCCCCGGGGTCCCCTCCCAGGCTCCATGACAGAGCCTCAGAACTCCACCTACTGGCAAGGCTCCACAATATTTATGGGCTGACCCAACCACTTTGCCAGGCCTCCTGCCTGGGGATTGGCCAAATTCCCATAAATATGCAGATCATAGCCTCATCTCTTCCACCCACTAGCTTCTAGAAACTTCCAGCAGCTTCTAGAACCAGAGGGAGGTACCAAACACCTGACCTGTAGGGCCCTCCATGCTGACCTACAGTAACCCCAACCAATTACCAGACTCACACAGCTACAGTGAGTCAGAATACATTTTCCTCATACTAGACTGTACACTAGAGAGTGCTACACATCTATATCAAAAGGCAAAACCATTTTGTATTTATTTTAGAGAGAATAGGAAATGGCTAAAACTCAGGCCCATTCTGGGAGACTTTACCAAATTTTCATTTTCTCAAAGTGAAGGGTAATACCCTGTAGACTATTGTCACTGGAGCAGAAGTCCTCATTAGAAGATTTGGATTTCTCATCACTTTCTGCTCCAGTGGCAATGGTCAACAAAAAAGGAGGGTGAATTTTCCCACTGGTGACAAAGACAGCACTAAAAATCTTACTTGGGTTTCAACACTTCCACAGTCTATCCAGAAGTGTTAAAAATTTCAGTCTTAAATAAAATTTAACTGCCACCTGTCACTGTTTTGGGGACAAAATACATTTGTCTAGTACAGTGATGGCGAACCTTTGCGCCCCAGATGTTTTAGAACTACATTTCCCATGATACTCAACTACACTGCACAGTGCATGAGCATCATGGGAAATGTAGTTTCCAAAACATTCTGGGGTGCCAAGGTTCGCCATCACTGGTCTAGCACTACAAACAATAACATGTCTGTCCTGAAACAGTGGTGGTTATTTACTAAAACTGCATTGTGCAGAATCTGGTACAGAAACATATACCCATTTTTATATATTTATTATTGCTTTAAAATAATATATTAAAGGGTTTATGGATTGGTGTATTTCATGGGTGCTCAACCTATAGCCCTCCAGCCCTCTGTAGCTGGAACTACAAGCCCATCATGCCTCTGTCTTTCTGAGTCATGCTTGTAACTGGCAGCCTTGCAATGCTTCATGGGACTTGTAGTTTTACAACAGCTGGAGGGCCACATGCTGAGCACCCATGGTGTATTCGATCATTGTATATTACAATAAACCTCTAAAAATACTTAGAAAAAAAAACTATTACAAAAGGTGAGAAGCAAGAAAAACGACTGAACTGCAAAACATCACAGAGTGTTTGTACATGAATGATAAAAGAGTCTATTTAAGTGCACAATTTGGGGCAGCTCTGCAAAGAAACCAGCTTCCAGGTTTTATTGCCAAAACTTAATTGGACAAGATGAAGTTAGAAGCGGATTGGCTACCATGCACAGCTGCACCAGATTCTGAGTGCATCAAGTCAGTCAGGAGTAACCCTCAGGTTTTTTTTTTTTATGGGAACCTTTTTTGGCCATTAACTGCCATTCTTCCGTGTCCTCTTTAAGCCATAGTGCACTAGTAAATAAAAGATGTATGCAGATATTTTTAGGCATAGGCAGTAATGGAAACCAGGGACAAACAATTTCCAGAGACAGTTGGAAAATAAGCACATGATGCCATCATGGTAGGCTTGGATTTGGGAAGAAAACAACAATCCTGGGAGGTGGAGCAGTAATATTTAGGTTCAGTACGTAGGCAATGGGGATAAGCGAGTGGAGTGTCACTGCTATACCCAAGAAGTGATGCCACAACTCCATTATGTTAGGAATAATGTGTCCTCTGCCATTGGTTCCGAGGGATATTTTTTGGGACACTGTGTATAATGAGACACAGAGCTTTCAAGAATTTTGGGTGGCCATCTTGGTGAGTTAGGATTCTACATATAGCATTACATGCATCACAGAGGTTCCCATTTGGGGAGGAGTGATTAGGCAGGGACAGGAACCCATTTTGTCAGGGCCAGTTAGGTGACTAGATCTCACCCCTTAGCTAGGAGTAGATTGGAGCCCTTGGACCTAGAGAGTGCTAATGCTGGCTATTTTCTAATTAACTTTTTATTAATTCGCTGACTCTAATTAAATGAGCCATCCAGTTATTTGGGGCACTGGCATCAAGAGTACTGTTGCTTTCTACAGTTAAAGGAACATGCACATCTGCCTGTAAGAACTGCATCCTTGTCCCATATTTATGTTTGCTGTTAACTGTACCTTGCTGTTTGAGATAGGTCTAAATAGGACTAGAATAGAAAAGGGAACACAAGTATTGCCTCCTTGTCCTTTATCTGTGCATGGCAACATTTTTATAATATAAAGCATAATTTTGTTGCTTTTGGTTGAACAGACTGGGCAGCACAAAAGAAATAACTCCAGACTACAAATGCTTTCAGCCAAACCTGCAGCCTAGATAAATACCAGAATTATTGGAGTACTAGTTCTGGTCTACATCATTGCCGTTGTCTGTACTGACGTATATGCACTTGCTGTCAGGTTACATGAAACTAATAACTCTTGGATGGTGATGGCACCCTAGGCAGTGTGTGCATAAAGAGATAACAATTGTAGAATGTTCTGGTCATGGGCAAGAGCCCTAGGGGAAGATTATCTGTTGAAGACTCTTTTGTCCAGACTAGACTTATTTTGGCTTATTTTAGGCAAACCGCTAACAGCAGTAACCCAGAAAAAATATCCAGAATTAATTTTCACTAACTGAATTTCAATAAAATCTGACTAGTTGTTCTATTTTCTTGTCATTGACAATATGCAAAAGGGCAGGGTACTATCACATTTTGCATCTTGTGATTGACATATGAATACAGTCATGCAAAAAGTGTTACACTAAAATATTTAGCAGTGTACAGTAATTTAAACACCATTGTATACATTAAGAAGTGCATGTAACTGTCTCAAAGAATGCTACCATTCTCAATTAGTGCCTCCAAAACATTTTACCAATCCCCCTAGTTCTTCGATATCAGTGACAAGGTCCATGCTCAAAGATAATTTGCTGGAAGGCTCAAATATCTTCCTCACAACCTACTTGGAAGAAAGTCATACACATGCTCATGATACTTATGTAGAGCAGAAACTTGAACTTAAAGAATAGCTCCAGTCTGGAAAAAAAAAAAAAAAAGTCAGCAGCTACAAATACTGTTAATATGTTTAATATGAGCACCCTTACCTGTTCAGAAGTTGGCGCCCTGGGCCGATTTGTCAATTGGCTTTGTGTACAGGTGCCGGCATTGTAAGTAAGGGAAACCAGCAGTGAAGCCTTCAGGTTCTACAGCCTGTTTCCTACTGTGCACATGCGAGTCACGCTGTGCTCTCTGAATGGTCCCTCTGTCTTCTGGTGTGTCCAGGGTCTTCTGTCTCCCTGGTAAGTCTCTCGTGTCGCACTGAGCGTACACGTGTCATCCTTTGTCCGACATCTTGGACTTCCGAAGTGACGACCAAAGGGAATGAATGTTACGGCCGTGGACATGTGTTTCGGTTAACTGTTTAGCCGGGTCCCGCGGTTGAAGACTTGTCCATTCCCACGAGTATAATTTGTATAATTGTCATAAACATCGACGACTGAAAAAAAAAAAAAAAAGGTCTGACCTCGATAAGAAATTCAAGTTCAAAGACGAGATGTATTCATAGTACTCGTACACATACTG
>BLSH010030658.1:2124472-2138093 GCA_018402905.1 Glandirana rugosa
GGGAATGTGATTGGTGTCTCAGGGGGGATGTGATTGGTGTCTCAGGGGGGATGTGATTGGTGTCTCAGGGGGGATGTGATTAGTGTAGGGGGGACTCTGTGGTTAGTGTAAGGGGGGACTCTGTGTTTAGTGTAAGGGGGGACTCTGTGTTTAGTGTAAGGGGGGACTCTGTGGTTAGTGTAGGGGGGACTCTGTGGTTAGTGTAGGGGGGACTCTGTGGTTAGTGTAGGGGGGACTCTGTGGTTAGTGTAGGAGGGGGCAATGTATGTGGTCTCTGACAATCCCATGTGCAATGTGTGCGGTCTCTGTGGACTGTAATGTAAGGGGGAGCTCTATGGACTCTTTTGTAAAGGGGGGGGGGCTGTGGTGGCTAGAGACTCCTTTACACCAGAGTCTGCAGCATTGTCCATTACATCCGAGTCCTCAGAGTTCCCCTTTACATCAGGTCTAGAATGTTCCCTGTTATGTCACGGTCCATAGAGTTCCCCCTTACACTGTTAAAGTAAACCCTGTGTTGGGTTATATTAACCTGGCCTTCATATAAATGGAGAAATATGTTTTTTGCCTTTTGTTATAGCTTAAACACATTGCTAATGGCAGTAATTACTTGTGCGCTTAGCACAATATATAGCTAAAATATTGATATTTGCACTGAAACGGCCATTATGTACTTTTTTTTAAGTGTCTGTAAAAAATGTGGTTCTGTCATTAAATTTCATGATATTGACAGTAAAAAAATTGGTGATGTTTGTAAATTTTGGACGTCCTCAGTTGGGGGGGGGCACCAAAATGCATCTTCGCCTAAGTAGACAAAAATTCTTGCACCGGCCCTGCCTGCAGGACCGAGGTCTTACGACTAATTTCTTGTAAGTGCAATATGTTGTTTTAAATAAAGTGTCAGTTTTTACATACTACAAGATAAAGTTTCTCCCTTCTTGAAATTTCTCTGTGCTGGAGAGCACTTACAGCAGGATGATCGGTGGAGCCAGGAATGGATAATACATATCCCGGTCCAGGTGAAATCTATATCTCACTGAGAAGGAGCTTTCTTACAGGAGTTCAGAAGTGGAATACCGCAGCGGTCTTTAATTGTAGCAAGATGCGTGAGATCCCTATCATCTGGGATCCATTCCTTCTGGTAAGAGGCGCATAATTCCCATTTTTTTCTGTGAGAGAGAGAGCACCATTCAAAGCACGGATGTTTTTGAATTTACAATTTGAACACTTAATGGACCTTTTTTTCTGAAAAATTATTTTTACACTTTTAAATGTGGACTTTCGTCTGAGGAGCACTTTATATAGCAATATATATATAAATTATTTTCACAGGTTGCGCACTTATCTGTTGTATATGTGTTTGGGTTGAGTATTTGGACCTTTATACACATTTTAGTTATATTGATCTGTGGGTAAGCTCGAGATATTCACCTTCTTATAAATCAGTGAAGACTGGCTAGGCACACAGTTAACCCTTTGATCGCCCCTGATGTTAACCCCATCCCAGCCAGTATAAGTTGCTGTTTCCCATTATTATATTATAAAATAAAAACATAAATAAAAATATCCCATAGTTTTTAGACGTTATAACTTTTGCACAAACTAATCAATATACGCTTATTGGGATTTTTTTACCAAAAATTTGCAGCAGAATACATATTGACCTAAATTGATAAAGAAATTCGATTTTTTTTTAATTGGATATGTTTTATAGCAGAAAGTAAAAAATATTGTTTTTTTTTTCAAAATTGTCTGTTTTTTTTTTTGTTTAAAGCTCAAAAAAAAAAAAAAAACAATACACATAACCAAAGAGTTACCCTGCTAGGTCCTAAGAATATGAGAAATTTTGGTGAGGGAACCCTCCATAATCAATTAAATGCAAAAGAAATGATATGGGCTCTACCTACCATCATCCTCCCTAAGTTGTCAGTTAGGACTATTAAATGGGACTATTACATGAAACATACCACTTATACCTCTCTAAATATATAAATCAGTTCCCAATTGTTGAAATAGAATCAAAATCTTTATTCCATATAGAATAAAAATGATTTCACAAACAACATATACACATATATGGTTAAAAACAACCTGCTACCCCAACTCTACCCATGCACCCTATAATATTAAGGTGTAGATGTATACATAAAGTCTACAAAAGGCATATAACAGCAACATTTCTTGAGGTGGCCACCGGACAGAATATAAAAAAATGATGAAAAAAGTATAATGAAAAAGAAAAAAACTTTCCAGAGGACAAATAAAGTTGGTGGTTAAAGCCCACTGTAGCTGTATCTAACTGGTTCTGCTTCAAAGTTGAAAATTATGAACACTTTGTCAAATCATGGTGCTGAATATTACATAGGTACGTAGATATAAATAAAATTTTGGAACAGAATGTATTGTACATCCTTTCAATGTAGTTGACAGAAAACTGATGGATTCAACAGACCGTGGTCTAGGGCAGTGGTTCTCAACCTCGGTCCTCAAGTACCCCCATGGTAACAGGCCACGTTGTCCAAAATACCAAGCCATTGACTCTGATTTAAAGCACCTTTGCAACATAGGAAAACCTTAAAACATGGCCTGCTGGGGGTACTTGAGGACTGAATTTGGTAACCACTGGTCTAAAGGAAGTGACAAAAGGGGATCGGGACATACAGTCCTCAGATGCTCAAAAATTGTTCGCACTGCTCAACCCCAGTCAACTCCCTCAGCCTGATGAATTAATTGGTGCTCGGTGTGCAGACAGATATCTCCTGATCTAGAGGAGATAAATTAACTTTTATTAACATATCTGATCCATATTTCCTTTCATAAAGGCACAGGTTCTTCTCCCTCAAAAGGATATCTGCTCTGCTCCCTCATGTGTTATCATACTCATCAGCAAGTTGTATCCAGGATTACTCAGCACTGAAAGTCCATAGAAATCCATAAGGTCTCTATTCAAATGGTTATATTTCCCATACAGTCACTGCAAAGGGGTTTAGCATTCAGTAGATAGATAGAGTTGAGCGAACCCTAACTGTAAAGTTCGGGTTTGTACCAGACTTTAGGGTGTCCATGTCCCGAACCCGGACATTTGAGAAAAAGTCCAGGTTCGGGTTCAGGGTTTGGGTATTTTTTTGCACCTTTTGAATAGCTGCAGGGCAGCCAATCAACAAGCGTTTCACTCGTTTGCCCTTAGAAGCCATCACAGCCATGGCATTAGTAGGCCAGTGCATCATGTGACCCAGCCTCGATATAAGCTGGAGTCACGTAGCACTGCATGTCACATCATCTCATACTAGTGTATGTAGGGAGAGGATGCTGCTGGTGTGAGGGATAGATTAGCGTTATAAAATCATCTCATACTAGTATAGGGAGAGGTTCCTGCTGCTGGTGTGAGGGACAGATTAGCATTATAAAATCATCTGATACTAGTATAGGGAGAGGTTCCTGCTGCTGGTGTGAGGGATAGATTAGCGATATAAAATCATCTCATACTAGTATAGGGAGAGGTTCCTGCTGCTGGTGTGAGGGATAGATTAGCGTTATAAAATCATCTCATACTAGTATAGGGAGAAGTTCCTGCTGCTGGTGTGAGGGACAGATTAGCGTTATAAAATAATCTCATACTAGTATAGGTTCCTGCTGCTGGTGTGAGGGACAGATTAGCGTTATAAAATCATCTCATACTAGTATAGGGAAAGGTTCCTGCTGCTGGTGTGAGGGACAGATTAGCGTTATAAAATCATCTCATACTAGTATAGGGAGAGGTTCCTGCTGCTGGTGTGAAGGATAGATTAGCGTTATAAAATCATCTCATACAAGTATAGGGAGAGGTTCCTGCTGCTGGTGTGAGGGATAGATTAGTGTTATAAAATCATCTCATACTGGTGTAGGGAGTGGTTCCTGCTGCTGGTCTGAGGGACAGATTAGCGTTATAAAAACATACTAGTATAAGGAGAGGTTCCTGCTGCTGGTGTGAGGGCAGATTAGCGTTATAAAATCATCTCATACTGGTGTAGGGAGAGGTTCCTGCTGCTGGTGTGAGAGACAGATTAGCGTTATAAAATAATGTCATACTGGTGTAGGGAGAGGTTCCTGCTGCTGGTGTGAGGGACAGATTAGCGTTATAAAATCATCTCATACTGGTGTAGGGAGAGGTTCCTGCTGCTGGTGTGAGGGACAGATTAGCGTAATAAAATTATCTCATACTGGTGTAGGGAGAGGTTCCTGCTGCTGGTGTGAGGGACAGATTAGCATTATAAAATCATCTCATACTGGTGTAGGGAGAGGATCCTGCTTCTGGTGTGAGGGATAGATTAGCGTTATAAAAAATAATATAAATTTGTGCTAAATAGTACATTTGCGTCCAGAATGAGGAGGGCGTCAAATAAGGGACGTGGTCCTGGTGCTGTTGGTGTTGGTGATGATGGTGAAGCTCCTGTTACAAGAAGAGGACGTGGTTGATCTGTGCCAGCTACACGCATAAGTGAAATTCCTACCTCAGGTGCGAGTAGCCGACAGAACCTTCAACGTTATCTGGTAGGCCCGAATGCCGCTCAACGAATGGTGAGGCCAGAACAAGTACAGGCGATAGTAGATTGGGTGGCAGACAATGCCTCCTGTTCCTTCACATTGTCTCCCACCCGGTCCCTTGCTGAAAGCTCAGAGTTGGCACCTGAACCCCATGGCCATCTGTCTTTCACCTCAGCCCCTTGTAAATCAGCCAAGCAGTCTGAGCCCCAAGTCATGCAGCAGTCTCTTATACTTTTTGATGACTCTGCTGGTGTGCATTCCGTGGACCATCCACATAGCCCTGCCCCAGAAGTGGAAGACATTGAGTGCATCGATGCCCAACCACTCCTGTTTCAGGATGAGGACATGGAAACACCACCGCAGCACATCTCTGATGATGACGAAACACAGGTGACAACTGCTGCGGCTTTCTACAGTGTGCAGACTGACAAGGAGGGCAGTGGTGAAGAGTGGGTGGAAGAGGATGTGGAGGGTGATGAGGTCCTAGACCCCACATGGAATGAAGGTCATGTGAGTGATGTGTACAGTTTGGAGGAAGTGTTGGTGGTCGCACAGAGGCACCAGCACAGCAAAAGAGGAAGCAGGTTGCAAAAGCGGAGCGACCGTGCCCTAGACAGTACACCTTCTACTACCCACCACACCCAGGGACCTAGCACATCAAAGGCAGCTCAAAGGAATTCCCTGGCGTGGCAGTTCTTCGGACAATGTGCTCACAGTGGTGTGCACGCTGTGCAATCAGAGCCTGAAGCGAGGCATAAATGTTCTAAACCTGAGCAGAACCTGCATGACCAGGCATCTACATGCAAAGCACGAGCTGCAGTGGAATAAGCACCTCAAAATCCAAGAAAGGTCTCGGCCTCCTCCTGCTTCCTCTTCTGTTGCTGCCTCGGCCTCTTCCTCCACCTCTACAGTGCCAGTGTCATCTGCCACCCAGCAGACAATGTGACAGCAACGCCACCATGTCTGCCACTGTCCCCAAGCATTTCCACATGGTCCCATGGAAGCTTACAGTTGTCCATCTCCCAAACACTGGAGAGAAAGAGTAAGTACCCCCCTACCCACTCGCGATCTCTGGCCCTGAATGCCAGCATTTCAAAATTCCTGGCCTTTGAAATGCTGTCATTCCGTCTGGTGGACACGGACAGTTTTAAAAACCTGATGGCGGTGGCTGTCCCACAGTACGTGGTTCCCAGCCGCCACTACTTTTCCAGCTGAGCCATCCCTTCCCGGCACAAACAAGTCTGGGACAAGATCAAGTGTGCACTGCGCAACGCCATCTTTGTCAAGGTCCACATAACCACTGATACGTGGACCAGTAAGCACGGGCAGGGACGCTATATCTCGCTAACTGCACACTGGGCAAATGTAGTGGCGGTTGGGCCTGAGGCGTATAACAGTTTGGCGCATGTCCTTCTGCCACCGAGGTTTGCAGGGCATTTCTCTTTGCCTCCTGTTGCCTCCTCCGCTTCCTCCTCCTCTACCACCTCCTCATCCGCTCAGCGTAACACCTTCACCACCAACTTCAGCACATCCAGGGGGAAACGACAGCAGGCTGTTTTAAAACTGATATGTTTGGGGGATAAACCCCACACTGCGCAGGAGCTGTGGATAGGCATTGAACAACCGACCGATGAGTGGTTGTTGCCACTGAGCCTCAAGCCCGGCCTGGTGGTGTGTGATGGGCGAAATCTCGTAGCAGCTCTGGGCCTAGCCGGTTTGATGCACATCCCTTGTCTGGCGCATGTGCTGAATTTGGTGGTGCATACATTTCTAAAATATTACCCGGATATGTCAGAGCTGCTGCAGAAAGTGCGGGCCGTCTGTGCGCGCTTTCAGTGTTCTCACCCTGCTGCTGCTCGCCTGTCTGCGCTGCAGCGGAATTTCAGCCCTCCCGCTCGCCGCTTCCTATGTGGCATGCCCACAAGGTGGAACTCCACCTTGCACATGCTGGAGAGACTGTGCGAGCAGCAGCAGGCAATAGTGGATTTTCAGATGCAGCACACATGGGTCAGTCGCTCTGCGGAACAGCACCACTTCACCACCAACAAGTGGGCCTCCATGCGAGACCTGTGTACCATATTGCTGTGTTTCGAGTACTCCACCAACATGGCCAGTGCCGATGATGCTGTTCTCAGCATTGCTATCCCACTCCTATGTCTCCTTGAAAAAACACTTCGGGCGACGATGGAAGAGGATGTGGCACAGGAGGAAGAGGAAGAGGGGTAATTTCCACGGTTATCAGGCCAGTCATTCACAAGTGGCTCGGAGGGTGGGTTCCTGCACCAGCATAGGCCAGGTAAAACATTTTCAAGCCAGGGCACAGTTCTGGAGGATGAGGAGGACGAGGATGATGATGATGAGGAGGAGGAACCGTGTTCACATCAGGGTGGCACCCAATGCAGCTCGTGGGCATCACTGGAATGTGGCTGGGGGGATACGGAGGACACAGATGATACACCTCCCACAGAGGACAGCTTGTCTTTGCCTCTGGGCAGCCTGGCACACATGAGCGACTACATGCTGCAGTGCCTGCGCAACGACAGCCGAGTTGCCCACATTGTAACTTGTGCCGATTACTGGGTGGCCACCCTGCTGGATCCCCATTACAAGGACAACGTGCCGTCCTTAATTCCCTCACTGGAGCGTGATCGGAAGATGCATGACTACAAACGCACGCTGGTAGACGCACTGCTGAGGGCATTCCCAAATGACACCGGGGGCTCAGTGGAACCACAAGGCGAAGGCAGAGGAGGAGGAAGAGGTCGCCAACGCAGCTGTGGCACCACCAGCACCTCAGAAGGCAGGGTTAGCATGGCCGAAATGTGGAAAAGCTTTGTCAGCAGCACGCCACAACAAACAGCACCACCAGCTGATAGGCAAGGTCTTAGCAGGAGGCAGCATTTCAGCAACATGGTGGAACAGTATGTGCTCACACGCCTACACGTACTGACTGATGGGTCTGCCCCATTCAACTTCTGGGTCTCCAAATTGGGCACATGGCCTGAGCTTGCCCTTTATGCCTTGGAGGTGCTGGCCTGCCCTGCAGCCAGTGTATTGTCTGAACGTGTGTTTAGCATGGTAGGGGTCGTTATCACAGACAAGCGCTTCCGCCTGTCCGCAGCCAACGTGGACAAGCTAACCTTTATTAAAATGAACCAGGCATGGATCCCACAAGACTTATCTGTACCTTGTGCAGAATAGCCATTTATACCGGCCTCACACAGCCATTGGTATACTTAAGTGAACGTATCCTTTTTTTTTTTTTAATATGTCTCAATATTTTGGGGGCAACCCCAATTAGAAAAAAAAAATGAACAAACAAAAAACAGTGTTGGCTACCTCCTCCTCCTCCTCCACCGCCACTTCCACCTCCTACACCGCCACGGTCACTGCCTCCTCAACCTCCTACTCCACATCCACCTCCTCCTCCATTTTTTATTTTTTTATGTGATTTTAAGTTATTTCCCTATCTACATTTGTTTGCAAGGCACTTATCTTACTCTTATCCCCCATTTTGCTTCCTTTTGCAGCCCTCTAGCCCTTTCCAGGACTTTTTTAGAGCCATTTTTGTGCCCAAAAGTTCCGGTCACCATTGTCTTCAATGGGGTTCGGGGTCAAGTTCGGGGTCGAACTCAAACTTTTTCACGAAGTTCGGCCGAACCCGCCGAACCCGAACATCCAGGTATCTGCTCAACTCTATAGATAGAGTATAAGTCACTTGTAAAAGGCGTACAATATAAAGAATCCTCATTAAGGAAAGTTCTTATCAAATAGTATGCAATTTATTTCATCCAGTATGTCCTTTGTTAAATAGGTGCAGCAGGATAGCCATATCTGACCGGTTTTGCTGGCACACCTGGCTGCTTCAGAGAAAAAACACACAGGTGATAAAATACCACCAAAAAAGCGGTGATATATACCACCAAAAAAGCTCTATTTGTGGGGAAAAAGGACATCAATTTTGTTTGGGTACAGCGTTGCATGCCCGTGCAATTGTCAGCTAAAGTAACGCAGTGCCGTAACGCAAAAAAATGGCAAATGGCCTGGTCAAGAAGGGGGGTAAATCTTTCGGAGGTCAAATGGTTAAGGTTCCATTTACACTTTGTCATGCAACTTTGGCATCAACGTCGTATGACATGTCGTTCCTCATTTTTGCCAATGATAAACATTCATATATATGCGGCTTAGGCCTCATGCACACAGGGCGTTTTTACAGTCGCTTTTACCAGTGTCAGACTTTTTTTGCAGCTTAATAACGCCTCTCCATGTTATTCTATGTGTCCATGCACACATAGGCTTTCAGGAGCTGTAAGGCTCCATTTACATGGGATGCTATATCAACCTCCCCTGAATGTTTTTTTTCACAGCTAGAAGCCGACGTCTAAATGGGCGGTTTGCCGTGTTTTGCATGCCGCATTTAGCGCCATTTTGCCGCGTTTGCGTCTAGGAATGTTTACATTTTTTTTTTCAGAATGGAAACGCCTGTAAACGAAACGGTTCTATACGTGAGTTATCGCGTTTAGGCGCGTTTAGCGGCGTTTACAAGCTGTTTGGCATTTCAAATGCCTCTGAACTGGCATCTGAACCCATTTTTTTGCGTTCCAAAAAAAGCCTTTAAACTCAACTGCCTGGAAACGACCTTAAATGACCCTGTGTAAATTTACTGATAAGATAACATAGAGGAAAGTTCAGGGGCAGCTGAAAAAAATGCCCAAATGCCTCAAAACGTCCGTTTACCAGCAGCAGTGTAAATGAGGCCTCAGTGGCATAGGCGATTTCAAGCTGCAACAAAACCCCAGGGCCAACGCGTTCTGAAGACCGGCATTACAGCTGTAATAATGCCTGACGTGGCTAAATGCGACTTAATGCTGTATACAGTGTTAAGCCCCGTCAAGCGTTTTTTTGACATGTCAAAATCAATGGTTCCCTTTGAGAGTCGTCTTAAATCATCCGACTTGCAGCCCATTCATTTGAATGGAAGTCACATCCAAGTCAGATCTGATCCGACTTGTGACATGCAACTCGTGCTCTGAGTATCTTGAAGGGGAGCCCCACACCAAAATTTAAAAAGAAAATGGCGTGGGGTCCTTCCCCCAAAACCATACCAGACCCTTTGGTCTGATATGGATTTTGGGGGGAAACCCCATGCCAAAAGAAAGAAAAACAGCATGGGGTCCCACCAAAATCCATACCAGATGCTTATCTGAGCATGCAGCCTGGCAGGTCAGGAAAGAGGGGTGAGCAAGCACCCCCCAGACCATACCAGGCCACATGCCCTCAACATACGTGAGTGGCTGCTCTGGGGAAGGGGGGCTCACCCACCCCAAAGCACCTTGTCCCCGTGTTGATGGCAACTTTGGGCAGTGGTTGTGGGGGTCTGTGGGCAGTGGGCTTATTGAAATCTGGAAGTCCCCTTTAAAAAGGATCCCACCCCACCCCCTACGTGAATGAGTATGGGATACATTGTACCCCTACCCATTCACCCAAAAAAAAAGCAGTGTAGTGTTACAAAAAGCAAGAGATGGTTTTTGACAAGTCCTTTATTAAAAATAAAGAATGTTCCCCATCGTAGCTCCAACATGTCTTCTTTCTCCAGTACCATCACTGATGTCTTCTTCCTCCAGTCTTTTCCCTCTGCTGATATCTTCTCTCTCCGGTGATGACTTTTTTTTTTTTTTCCAGTAGAGCTTTATTGAAGAAGTGCTACATGTACATGTGATTTGAATTTTCAATAACAAAGAAAAAATTAGTAACATTTGTATGTGATTTCAAGGTTACATGGCATTTATCAAGATAAAAACTTAAGTACAATCTAGGAAAGATAGTCATATTCAAATATGTGACAGAAGGCTAGAGAACTCAGAAAGGTTAATGATTGGTAAAGGGTAGTATTTATTGTTAGGGAAATTTGGGTCAGGAAAGGAGAGATTAGCTGAGGGGACTTCGGTGGTTCTTAGTGTGTATGTGTATGGGTATGAATATGGTCAAGGAGTATCAGTAGATGAGGGGTAGGGGGTTCAGGATTTTATCTTAGTAATGTGGTGTAATCTTCTGATGATTTAAAACGGGTCCAATAAAACCAAATTGTGAAGTATTCTCTTTTTGGATTGCAAGTGTTTCCTCCATATCGTGAATCGAGTTCACTCTATGGATCCAGTCCTTTGTGGAAGGAATGTTTGGTGACCTCCAGTGGAGTGGTATAAGTGTCTTGGCTGCGTTTAGTAAATGTCTGACTAGGGATCTCTTATAACTATGATAAGAGAAATTTTTTATATGTAAAAGGCATTGGGCCGCGTCAAGTTTTGCATTCGTCCCTGTAATTTTGATTGTCCAGTTTATTATTTCTGTCCAAAATTTTTGAATCTCTCCGCAGGACCACCATAAATGTAAGAAAGTTCCAACCTCTCTATGGCATCTCCAGCATGAATCAGATAACTCCGGTGTCCATTTCTTTAGTATCACCAGGGTAGTGTACCAATGATTATGTATTTTAAAGGACGTTTCCTGCATTCGTGTGCTAAGTGAGCATTTATGAGAGAATACACAGGCCTTCTCCCACTGAGCCTCTGAGATTGAGATTTGAAGATCTGTCTCCCATATGGCTTTATGTTTATCGCTAAAGTCTGAGCCTGGTTGTGAGATCCATTTGTAAGCAAGAGAGGTGGCAACTCTTAAGGGGTTTCGATCAAGTAGTATTTTTTCAAAGTTGGTGAGTGGTCTTGCCAAGAGATTTCTGTTTTTGTTATTTTGGACGTAGTTGAAAATTTGTAGATAGGTCCAAAAGTTTAGTGATTGTCCTAAAATTTTTTGTCTGAGTTGGGGGAATGTCAAGATCTTGTCATTTTTAATGCAATCGTAAGCCAGGAGGGGCGTGTTGCGTTCGGATTTAAGGGTGTTGACCTTGTCAGATCCTGGTGAAAATTCGGGATTACCTGCAATAGCTGTAAGAGGGCTTGTAGTGGTGGAGATTTGGTGGGGTTCTATAATTTTTTGAAGAATTTTTAGTGTTGTGTTTATTAGAGGATGGGATCTAATTTTTGGGGGGTAGAATTTGTATGGGGTCCATGGGAGCAATTTTGTGTTTACCGAGGGGTCAATCTCTTCAAGGTTTACCCAATCTTTGTTGTTAGCATGGCAGTGCCAGTCCATTACTCTGGTGATATGGGTGGCGAAATAGTATTTTTGGAAGTCAGGGATACCTAGTCCACTTCTTTCTTTAGGATATGTAAGCTGTTTCCACTGTAATCTGGGTCTTTTATGAGCCCAGGTAAAGCTTCTTTGTGCTCTGTTGAGTTTTTTGAAGAATTCTTGGGGGATATCAATCGGAAGGGTGTGGAAGAGATATAGAAGCCTGGGTAGTATCGCCATTTTTAGTACTGCTGCTCTGCCGAACCAAGAGATTTGTTTGGTATTCCATTTTTTGAGATCAGATTCGATATTTTTCAATAATGGGAGAAAGTTATGTTGATAAAGGTCTTTGGGGTTTCGTGTTAGTTTTATTCCTAGGTATTTTAGTGAATTTTCTTCCCATCTGTATGGACAATTTTGTTTTGTTAATATTTCTAAATCAGGTGTGAGTGTAATGTTCATTGCCTCCGACTTACTGTTGTTTATTTTAAAATTTGAAATGATTTTAAAGTGGTTTAGTATTTTGTTTAAGTTTGGTATAGAAATATGGGGTTGAGAAATAAAGAACAGTAGATCATCAGTGTATGCTGCTAATTTGAATTCTCACTGGTTTATTTTGATCCCATGTATGTCAGGGCTTTTATTGATGGTTCTGATTAGTGGTTCAAGTGTTAAGATGAATAAGAGTGGGGAAAGTGGACAGCCTTGCCTTGTTCCATTTTTGATTTGAATTGGATCCCAAAGAAGGTTGTTTACCTTGACTTTAGCAGTGGGGTTCTTGTATAGGGAGTGAATCCAAGACATCATTCTACCACTGAGCCCGATGTGCTCGCAGGTCGCAAACATGAAGTCCCACGCGACTCTGTCAAAGGCCTTCTCTGCGTCGGTTGACAGGAGAAGGCCCTTGAGGTTCCCCTCTTTCATTCTGTGAATTATATTTAGAGTTTTAATGGTGTTGTCTTTAGCCTCTTGTCCTGGCATAAAACCAACTTGTTCCTTGCCTATAATTTTGTGTAAAAGGGGTTTAAGTCTGTTCGCTAGGATTTTTGCTAGTATTTTCAGGTCGGTGTTCAATAGTGAAATGGGTCTGTAATTGGCACAGTTTTTATGGTCCTTATCTGGTTTGGGTATAACTGTTATTTGTGCAGAAAGGAATTCTTGCGGGATTTTTGTGGTCTTTTTGTTTAGGGAGTTTAAGGCCAGCAGTAGTGGGGGGGGGTTAGCTGTGGTTCAAAAGTTTTATAATATTGGGAAGTAAGACCATCCGGGACAGGGCTTTTCCCTGTTTTTAAGTTTTTGATGGTGTTTGCAGTTTCTTCCGTAGTGATGTCCTTTTCAAGTTCCTCTGTTTCTTTTCTAGTCAGTTTGGGTAAATTACTTTGTTGAATAAATTCATTGATTAGTGTTGTTCTGTTACTTGTGGTAGGTCGGGAATTGTTTTGAGATGGGATATTATATAATTCTGTGTAGAATTTCTGAAATATTTTCGCAATGTGATTGGGGTCATGGAATTCTGCACCTTTTGAGTCGTGTATAGTGTTGAGCGAACCCGGACTGTAACGTTCGGGTCCGTACCGAACTTTTGGGTGTCCGTGGCACGGACCCGGACCCGGACATTTCAAAAATCGTTCGGGTTCCTGGCTTGGGCTTGCTAAAAACTTTACAGGCCCAGGCCCAGGCACGGTGCCTGTGGGTTTTCAAGCCATGCCTGGGCTTGCAATGTCAGGCCCAAGCGAGTTGTGATATGTGCTGAGTTTTCCACGTCTTAAGGTACTGGGGTTAGTGTAACGCTTTTATAAAGTCTTTAAGATGTGTCTTAATATATTATAGGGTAGAGTTTTGTTAAGGGCTGGATGGTGTTCATTGTCTTGTTGTGATTAGTTACTTAAATAAGTTGTTTCATTAAATGGGTTTGACTGATCTTTTCTTTGTCTCCTTGAACTTTTCCTGTAGTGATGCCTTCTTTGACGTT
>BLSH010030658.1:2151293-2162304 GCA_018402905.1 Glandirana rugosa
GGTTGTTCGCACGGTCTATGCCCCAGTTCAACATATTCGAGACACTGTCCCGAAACCATAAAACTACATGTATAGCCTGTGGCCCTGTCACAGAGCTTATACAACTTGACCCCGTATCTGGCACGCTTGTTGGGGATGTACTGTTTGAAAACAAGACGGCCAGCAAATTTAATCAGGGACTCGTCCACGCACACAACTTGGTTGGGAATAAAATGTGCTGCGAACATCTGGTTGAAGTGGTTTATGAGGGACCGAATTTTGTAGAGCCGGTCAAATTCAGGGTCTCCATATGGACGATCGAGTCGATTGTCACTGAAGTGCATGAACCGCAGAATCTGCTCGTATTGTGTCCTGGCCATGGAAGCAGAGTAGACATACATGTGATGAATTGAGTCATTGGACCAATATAACCGCAATTCAGGTAGATGATATATGCCCATGTTGAGGGTGAGGCCCAAAAAGGTCTTAAATTCGGAAACCGTAATTCATTTCCAATTTCTGGCAAGGGACAAATGGGGATTAGCGGCGATGTATTGACCAGCGTATAAATTGCTTTGGTCCACAATAGATCTATAGAGATCTTCGGTGAAATACAGCGAAAAAAAATCAATGGCCCTAAAATCAACTGTATTCACCTGAATTCCGGGTTGGGCAGTGAATGGGGGAAGTACGGGCACTGCATCAGTGGTGGGTTGCCAATCAGGGTTTGCAAGCGCGTCAGAAAGGGCACTATGGGCTCTGCAGGCCTGTGTTTCCTAGTCTTTGTGGCTGCGGGGCATTACTCATGCTAGCCACACCAGCTTTAACTGCAGTTATGGGACTCGCCACGTCACCAAGTGTTACTGCAGTGCTGGTTGTATGACCAGGATGTACTAGGCTGCTGGTGCTTGCCAGGTCACCAGAAGGGGTAGCAGCGCTAGTACTGGGTCTCTGCTCCATACGAGAGCCCTGCGGTTCTTGCACCTCAGCGCCAGCTAAATGGGATCTGGTACGCCTGACCTTAGCAGGGACCACCCATTCGTCAGAGCTATCTGTCATGGAGCTGCTGTCGAATATCAACTCGATTGGTGAGTCTGAATCTGACAGTGAGTCTTCCCCATTGCTCTCATCTGTCATACTCACAATCGCGTAGGCCTCTTCACTAGTGTACCTCGGATTAGACATGGTCTCTAAATTTATAGGTACACAAGTGAGACTCACAGGCAAAAAAGTGCACCTGGTTGTCAGAGCCTGTGTCAAGTCGCTACCAAATTCACTGTCAGAATTCGCAGGGATCGGGCGTGATCTCTGCGAAGGCTGCAGATATGTGTTTTGTGTTTTGTAAGTGACAGTAATCTATTGATCCTGCACTTGGGTGGGCTGGGCTGGGCAGAGAGGCTAAACGCAGATGTTCGCAGTTATCTGGGCTGATCCCGCTAACACTGCATTTTTTAGAACACTAAATCTAAGGGGGACGCTAATATAGATCTGATCAGATCGCAGATATTGATCTCATCAGATATTACAATAATATCTAGCACCTACCTAATGTGTGAGTGCGTGTCACAGTACCTCGCTAACTGGCCCTGCCTGGTATTTACGCTGACCCTAACGCACGCTAAAACCTAACTGGGCTCACCGGTGATCGGGGGTTAAAACCTATAAAAGGTATATAAAATAATATACGGCGGGTAATCTGATGGGGAAAAAAACTATCTAGCTAGCTAGCGTCACCCGTGACACTTATACGGTGATCACAGGTGACAGGGGACAATCAAGGGGTTAAAACCTTTATGGGGGGGCAAGGGGGGTATTTACACCTAAGTAGGCCTAATACTATCTACCCTAACACTGATTTAGCGTCACAAGGGTCACAAGTACAGCGATCGGTAAAAATCAGATCGCTGCACTATATGACACTGTGACAGGGGGTGACAGGGAGTGAAAGGGTTAACTGGGGGGGGCGATCAAAGGGTTAAATGTGCCTATGTGACCTGGTGTCAGTGTGCTGTTTGTGCAACTCACGTTTTTAGATGTCTCTCTCTCCTCTCTGCAACGGAAAAGAAAGCAGAGAGGGGAGATGACATCACTTCCCCTACCTGTGTTTACATTTCACAGGTAGGGGAAGAAATCCTATTTGCCGAACGATCAACATGAATAGACCAACATCCATTGGCCTATTCATGTTGACTGAGCGGTCCGGCAACAAATGGGACCGTCGCGACCGCGCTGGAGAGTGCGCGCGCGTGCCCCCTAGCTGTGCTCGCGATCGCCGTCTATTTTCGTCGATTCGTGCACAGCTGCCAGACTAAAAGACGCCACGCGGTCGGCAAGTGGTTAAGCCGCATCCAATTCACATAGGTGTGAACCCAGCCTAAAAAAAAAGTTTACATATGTTTAATTTTCACATGCAGACCACCAGAAAATTCAATAACAAAATATACAATTTTATTTAAATATTGAGCCATTCTAAGTGCTGGGGGGAGCTTGGTACCTATAATATTGAATAAGCAAAAATTAGATAATTGGTGGTGGTTTGAACATGCAAAGAAATGCAATGGTACTGGGCTCAGTAATATCACGAAAGTCGGGAGAATGGTCCATCGGCAAAAGGCATGACAAGAGCAGGTCTGTGTCAAAAGAATTTTTTTTTAAAGTACAGAGCAAATATACATAACACAAATTTGGCCAGTGTACAGTTATGTAGTTTGCAGTCTTGGAGAATACTGGTGGCAGAAAACACATAAAAAGATTAATAAAGCATGAAACGTTTGCCTTATTTTGAAAATAGATCTTTTTAAAAGTGATTTAAAGTGAAAATTAAACATTTCACAAAATTACACTTTTTTTCTAAATTCTGTGCAGTCCAAATATGGCTTAATCCCTGGTGATCCTAACCTTTTCTGTCAACACTAACCTTGGGTTCAAACCAGTGGTTGTGTTGACAGATGTGCTGTAGCTCATGTAAAATGAACTGTAGGACACCAGGCTTACTGCACAGTCCAGTCTGAATAATTAACAGATATCTTAGGCAGGACCACACCCATCTCATTAGATTTGTCCTGAAGTTACTGTGGTCAAATGACTGATCATGGAGATTAAAAAAGGCATTTGCAAATATCAGTATAGTAAAACAAAAAATCAAATAGTTTCACTTTGTTTAACAATTTGTGATAGGATTGGGATGGTAATTAGGAATGACTTCACATATGCTTTAAGTGACAGTGCTATATCATAGCAAGCACCTTTTTTCTAACCAGTTGCTACTATCATGCTAAGAACAAAGAATCATATTCTGAACCTTGTTGCAAATATATGTGGAAACCATAAGCCCTAAATTAAGTATGAGTATGAGAATGGCATGCATATAGAAATAACTAAAGCATCAAATATGAATATGTTCAAATAGCCCTCTAAAATGGTACTGTGGCCACAGAATCAATCCAGGAATAGGAAATCTGGAGATGAAACTGACAAGCCATGGACCACTACATTTTAGAGATGTTTGTGGCTAGGCTGGGGGCTTTGATCTAAAATATGACACAGTTCAAGGGACCAAAGACCAGCACTTTAGTGTGCTTTTTGTGTATTAGGGAAATTATATCCACCTTTACTGTAATATAATGCCATATTTATAAAATAATTAATGTGGAAGAAGAGTAATTTCTACCACATAGGTATTTGTGTATTTTTACTACATCATTGTGTCATATGGATTTAGGGAAATGGTTGTACAATGGCAAAATCAAGAAGCAGAAGAAAAAAAAGGTTGATTATTTTGCACATGTATTTTTATTTTTCTATTTTTTAATAAATGCTATGTACTACGGCACTTTCCAGGAACCTTAACAGTATTTATTTCAGTAGCAAGTATGTGTTATCTAATATTATTTAGAATATGTGCTCCCATAAGCCTACTTGAATACTTTCATGCAATTATACTGCACTACATCTTTTAATTTTTTATCTGTTTGTGTCCTGACTTTATGATTATGTTTTCACTGCAGTCAACAAAAGTAAGAAGTCATGAAATAAATAAACTGATTATAGAAGAGTTTAGCAAAATTTAGAACGGCCAATACCTTTTGCAAGTACAGAACATTAATGATTAACTAAATAGAAATCATTTTAAAAATGTAATTTCAAATATTGACAGTTTAAGGTACATATTTTTTAATTTGCAAATCAAATTGAATAACAGTGATAAATTTAGGCATCATAGGCATCAGCAACAATGAAATAATGGCAGAGAACATAAACAAGGTTTTGACAATTGCATAAATACTGTCTTCATTTCACCTGTTCTGGTTTTAATTTCCTTACATAGTTTTCACCAAAAAATAAGTCGTAAATAAATAAAATTTAGGTAAAATGAATGTATGCATCTTCTTCTATGTTAGAGATGGATTCAGGAAGACCACATATGGTAAAGCTAGATCAACACAATCCATTTTTAAAATCATCCAGTATAGCTAGATCTGTATTCAGTTGCTGTTGTAGATCCTGGTTCTATAAAGTATCTAATTTAGATTCTATTATTTCCTTTAGGATTTATAACAGTTTAAATTCTTTCTTCAAACCAGAATCTATTTATCTACTGGATTTTTCTAATTCCTGCTTCAGCATGCTGGAGAATCTTATTAGTATTATGGCGTCCCTGGGTATATAATTTGGCCATGCTGACACATGGGGTGTTTTCAGAGCTATTATGGGGACAGCTTTGTCTATCCAGAATAGTATGTCCTCCATGGCTCTATTAATCAACAAGGCTTTCAATACCACTTGAATTATCCTGTGATATAAGGACTTCAATACCACTTGATTTATCCTGTGATATAAGGACTTGTGTCTATGGAAAAGACATCATCTTAGTTTAGCTGTACGCCAGAGTACATGGTGTCTGTGGCTTGGTTCCTAGCTTTTTAAATCCCCTTCTGGCCATGATAAACATGCTCTGGGGTCCAGCAGTGTTCTAGCAACTATTGCCATTGAGGTCCCTTGATTGGCAATGGGTCGGTGTCTAAAGGCTGGCATAGTGTGGAAATAAAGCTTCAAACAGACACCTTGCACCCCCTTGATATAGCTTTTTTGTTTGCACTTTACTAATTGTTATAGTCAACTTCTTTAACAAAATAAACTTCTGAACTTCGTAAGTGCATGAAATAACCTAAAGATTGAGGTGCTAGTATGTTTCCTTTTCCTGGCAAGTTTGACCCGCTAGGGCATATACAGTACAGTGGTATTGAAGTTCTTGTATATGTTACCATTATAACACCAGGCGCAGCAGTGGGGGGGGGGGGGTGCAGAGGAGGCCCTGGACTAGAAAAGGGCTGGTGTGACAAAGACCCTGGATTAGTAGAGGAGGCCCTGGACTAGGAGGGGAGTACACAGGAGGCCCTGGACTGGGAGGTGCAGAGGAGGCCCTGGACTAGCAGGGGAGTGCAGAGGAGACTTTGAACTAGGGGATGCAGAAGAGGCCGTGAACTAGGAGGGTAGTACATAGGAGACCCTAGACTGGGGGGGGGGGGGGTGCACTGGAGACCCTGGACTGGGTGATGCAGAGAATGTCCTGGACTGGGGGGTGTAGAGTAGACCCTGGACTTGAAAAGTGGTGGGAAGTGTGGCAAAGGAACTGGATTTGGAGGGCAGGGTGCAGAGGAGGCTCTGAACTGAGGGGGGTACAGAAGAGGCCCTTGACTAGGAAATGGTGTTTAGTATGGCAAAGACTCCTGGATGGGAGGGT
Organism: Glandirana rugosa; assembly: GCA_018402905.1. Classification (NCBI taxonomy): domain Eukaryota; kingdom Metazoa; phylum Chordata; class Amphibia; order Anura; family Ranidae; genus Glandirana; species Glandirana rugosa. The sequence continues at coordinate 2,157,016 of BLSH010030658.1, forward strand.
ACAAGGGAGATATTGAACTAGATGAGGGGATGTCTGGAGGTCCCAGATTAGGAGAGGGGGTGTCTGGAGGCACTGGACTATGAGAGTGGGATAGTGGTAGCACTCTGGACTAGGAAAGAGGGTGCCTGAAGGACCTGCCAGCTTCAGGGAGAAAGAGCCTGGATTTAAGGCCTGGGCTGAGGAAAAGCCTGCCTGGGCCCTGGAGGGTGAATTCACAACATAAACAGGGACATTTATCAATTGTCGCAAGTAATGCCAAACAGGAGCAGAGACACAGGTCATGTGATATATTTATTGCTTGTTTGACTGTACTTCTCCTGTGGATTACAGTAGTGCAGATTGTTTTGCACTCCTGTGACCCCCTGTGACCCATTTGCAGCTGACAGTGCATTGTCGGCTGACATCACAGAGCTGGTCCAGACTGTGGAAAGATGGCAAACCTTATGGTCGGGATCAGTTCACATGCTTGGACCAGCACCCAGCTCAGCCTGAGGCGGCGGCTCCCCCTCCACAGCCCAGTGTTTCAATGAGTGCGGAGGAGGGCAGAGCAGAGAGCCAGAGACTGACAGTCACCAGCTCCCTGCTCAGGGAGCACTGAGAACTGAGTGATGGGCGATGTTTGATTACTCAGTTCACAGCCTTAGAGCTGGCGTGGGGACAGATGCAGCATCCACCTACGTATGTATGATTAAAAAAAAATCCTATACCTGACATCTCCTCTTTCCTGCTATCTGGCCCACATGACAATTAGGCCTCATCCACATGGAGCATATGTGTCCATGTCCAGTGTGATGGCCATGTACCACGTGGGGATACTTGGTGTTCTGTGCATCCCTGTGCAGGCAGTCCAGTCAAAGTCAATTGGGGTGCAGCAGCTGCATGGACATAGTCAAATATCAAAATTTGACATGCTGGCAGGAAGGGATGCATGTATCCAAATGCACAGCATCTGCATTCGGATCTGTGCACCCACTTCTATAGGTGAAGCTCTCTAGTGGATGCAGATGCAGCAAAAAGTGGCTCAGTATACAGGACCTGTCTCAGCACCTGTCTGGATTAACCCATAGGGGAATTTATCAAAACTAGAGCAGACAGAATCTGGAGCAGCTGTGCATGGCAACCAATCAGCTCTCTGTCATTTTCAAAGCTAAACAAGCTGAAGATAGAAGCTGACTGGTTGCCATGCGCAGCTGTTTCAGATTCTGACTGCACCAGGTTTGATAAATTCCACTCACTGTGTTTTACATTTCTTACTCCTGGCTACTGCATTCTAAGTACAGCACATTTTTTGTTAAAGTGGTTGTAAAAGCACAAGGTTTTTTTTACCCTAAAAAACCTGTGTGCAGCAGTCCCCCAGCCCCACCTAACACTTACCAGAGCCCCCTCTCGATCCAGCGATGTGCACGAGAGCCTTGATTCTCCAGGGACTTGCACTCCTGATTGGCTTTTGGCAGCAGTGGGAGCCATTGACACTGTCATTAAAGCATTTGGCCATTTAAGCCCCTCCCACTGCTTATGCAATCTAACCACACCCACAGTTTTGGCATGGCGCATACCATTTTTCTTGGGGGGTGCAAAAGAATGATCAGCCCCAGGTGCCAGATGTGCTAGCTACGCCACTGGTCTCCTCTATGGTGGTCCTAGAAGTCCCTCTCAGTGTCATGCGTGTTGGATGTAGTTGTGTTGGACAGACCAGTGGAAGACCCCTAGAGGCGAGTAGAGATGCATGAACAAGTTCCTATAGCGCTCGAGAGGAACTGTGACACCACTATAGATCCAAACCATATGGGGAAACAAGGAGACTGACCCAGAGCAGCTGTGGCACATCGGACAAAATTGAAAAAAGCAATCAAATTGAGTGTAGCTCTCTGCAGGCTTTGCTCCAATGATGTATAAGTAAAAACGTTGACCGATTGTTGCCGAACCTTGCCTGTCCCTGACCCTGTCTCTAGTAAACCGCTTGGATCTCTGCCTGGATTTGCTAACCGTGAGTCTTTTATTTATTTGTTGTTCCTTGATTGGGTCTGTTTGCACTTACCATAGAGGTCCCAGAATTCTGGCTGCAGGACCGCAACCATCCTCCACCTGAAACTGGAGTGACGGTTGGGGTTCCTGGCAGACCTAACAGTATACTCAGGCCAGATGGACCTCAGCGAGTTGGTGCAAGCAGTCTCTCATCAGGGACTAATGCTGGGAGAGCAGGCTAACAGTGTGCAGTCATTGAAGGAGAAACTAGATTCTATCACGGCTATGTTGGCCTCTTTATCTGCTACAGTAGTCCAGTCCTGCTGCACCTAGTGACCCAGGGGCTGGGGCAAGGGGACCTGTGGCTATGTCTATACCACTGGATCCAACAGCTCCTAAAATCCCTCTCCCAGAGAAGTATGATGGTAACCCTTCTGATTGCCAGGGATTCCTTAACCATTGTTGGTTACATTTTAAAAACCAGCCTGCTGTGTTTGCCTCTGCTCGAGCCAAGGTGACATTTATAATTTCCCTGCTCAAAGGCAGAGCTTTGGCCTGGGTGTCACCTCTTCTTGAGAAGGAGTCTCCAGTGCTCACTGACTATCCAACCTTCATGAAGACGTTTGAAAACATTTTTGACGTTCCCAGCAGCCGAGTCCATATTCTTGACTTACGTTAGGGTAAACACAGAGTAGCATCTTACGTCATTGAATTCCGTACGTTAGCGGCAGAGACCAACTGGTACAGTAGCGCCCTTAAGGCTGTGTTCCGCAGAGGCTTAGTGGAACGCATTAAGGATGATTTAACGTACCGTGAGATCCCAGCAGGTCTAGAGGTGTTTATCAACTTGTGTATCCTGGTGGACACTCGCTTTGCTGAGCGTCAGTTAGAGAGAGGGCACCAAGGACAATCTAATCCTCCCAGACTTGGTATTAAGTCTCCTCCTCGACAATCGCTAGTCCCTTCTGTCCTCTCACCTGTCGGGTCTGAGGAAGAACCCATGGATGTAGGGGCGGTGCAGTTGTTGTACAGTGAACGCACCAAACGCAGGACCTTAGGCCTCTGTCTATATTGTGGGAGGCCGGGTCATGCGCTGCGTTCTTGTCCAGTTCGGCCGGAAAACTTCCGGGCTTAATAGATGAGCGAGGAGTCCCATTAGGCCCTGCAATTTTGAACCCTCCTCAGGAGAGACTTCTAGGCCCTCTCCCCTGCCACAGTGACACGACAGTCCCAACTGGCTCTTACACCCTTCTCAGACTGTCTCTAACCTCAATCTGCTCCGGTGTACCTTTTCAGGGAGTGCATCACTCACTGACGTCTGTCACTTGTAGTTCCTCTCCTGGAGATCTCTCCGATAGTGCTCTCTCCTGCTGTCCTTTCCCAATCTGCCTTGTGCCTCTCCTCCAGGATCTCACTTTCTCCTCCTGACTGCACCCGAGCTCTCCTAAGCCAAAGTCACCCCCCCCAGACTGGGAACTCCCTTTAGGCCTTGACAGCCTCTACACTATTCCATCTCCAGCTCTTCCACCTGAACTCTCCTCCCAGACTGGGTTGACCCAAGGTATTTAAGGAGGCCTGCCCCCTGCCAATCCAGGTTGGGGATTAGTCAGGGCTCCTTAAGATACCTCAAGCAGTTCCACCTCCTTTTCCCCACCCTTTCTTCCAGAATATTCTGAGCCTGAAAGGAGGGGTTTACCAAGGAGTGTCACTACCTTCAGTCACTAGTCCTCCCTGGGCCACTCCCCTGCCCAGAATCAAAACAAGCAGGCCTGACTTTTAGTTGGGCCTGACTAAATTTACCTCACATAACACAAAAACTCTCTCTCTAAGCACCTACCTATGATAGAGGGTGCTATATGTGATTGCAGCAACCAATCTTTTCGACGTATGGCCACTTTTCTTTAGAAACTCTGTAGAATGGCCAATCTCAATATCTACAAAACAGAAGCAGGTAAAATCTGAGAAGAAGTGTTAAAATCCTTGCAGTACGTAGAAGTAACGTGAAGAGGGTTGCTGTTTTTTGACCAAGCCAGAATTTAATTTTACTTACATGCGAATGCCTAAATCCTGAGCAAAGTGTGTAAAAGCTGGTGAATTACATTAACGTTTCATTATTTATCATCTTAGAACTACTAGAAACTCAAACATTATGTCACACATATTTGCTTTGTTGCACTACATATACAGTTCAATGTAGCAACCTATAAAAATAGAGTACATTAAACATTCTGAATGAGAAAGAGGGACATAATATGTATGTATGTATTTAATATGTAGTATGTACAGAACATATAGAATAGACTTCTGCATTGCTATCGCCTATGTGATTCACAAAGAATGAACACACAAAAAAGATTTGGTTAAAGAATATGTGAAGGCAAAACGTAACCCAGGTAAGGATTAAATCAGTGATAGTACACATTCTTGATATAGGGGTATCAAGTGTGGCCCCTGACATCACCAAATGACAGCATATAATAACCAGTGATTGTAATCATACAAAAAGTTTTTAGAGACTGCAGACACGAAACAGAAGATGGTCATAGATTGCTATTATAAAATCTTGCAAAGAATACTATTAGGAATTCCTATTCAATGTCTTGGCATTTTAAGCAGAATGTAATGTAATAGTATCTACTCAATATCAGACTATTTCCTTCTTCCTTCTAGACATACTGTAGATGATTTTCTCATGTGTCCTGTTTGCCAGTTATTTATGTTGTCCGTGTTTTGTTGTTCCCTCAAGAAATATGAATAATTTATTGTATTTGGTACACAAAGTAATCTAACCTTTAATGTCCAGTGTTGACTAGAGTTGAGCGAACTTCTAGAAGTCCGGGTTCTGCTGGTTCGGCCGAACTTCGGGTCAAAGTCCGGGTTCGGGTCCGGACAGAACCCGAACTTTGTCCCGGACTTGGGCCTGAAGATCTTCAAGCGAGTTGAGATCAGTTGTGACCTGTAATTTCCAATCTAATGAAACACATGGTTTATGTTATTTAATAAGTATAAAGAACTCCCTTGTTGTTTTGTGCCTGTTGTATTTATTGACCGTTTGTCCTGTGTACTCTTTTAGTAGATGTCATACAGATCTTCCTTCTTCCTTTATCAGACTATAACTCATCTATGATAATGTAATGTAAGACGAATTTTACGGTTCTGTAACTTATCCTTAAGGATTATCATAAGAAACGTTCTAAAATATTATCGTTAGATACTGGTAGAAGACAAAGCACAGACGTCAGAGATTTTTGAAAAACATACTAATGTTAGTGACCAATAATATACGACAGTAAACCACTACAGTCCCCGGTGTGAACTATGGGG
>BLSH010030658.1:2164285-2177116 GCA_018402905.1 Glandirana rugosa
GGACCCGAACCCGGACTTTTTTTGAAAAGTCCGGGTCCGGGTCCGGGTCCCGGACACCCCAAAGTTCGGTACGGACCCGAACTTTACAGTCCGGGTTCGCTCAACTCTAGTGTTGACCAAAATGGAGCAGACTGTAACAAAATCTGTGACTATGCTACAAATCTGTAATTCTACATGTCATATTGGTTCTACAAATATACTTTGATTCCACGGCCAAGAGATAGGGACAAAGAGATAATTGCTATAGCTCCCTGTTCATATGCAGTTAATTGGTTTAAAATTTTGGATAGCCTACTACCCATGTAAAATGAGATGTGGAGCCATTCATTAGGCATGTTCAGTCATTTAAGACCCGATAGGCTGATAATAAGGCTGTGTGGGCTGTACCACACTTTTAAAGGTATAGCTATGGTTGCGGGATGCATTTGTATAATGGACAAATAAGTTCTAGCAGATTTGGAATGTTTATTTGAATATTGACATCAATGTGACATAGTGTTTGTACCTACATCCAAGTTGTGTTAGGTGACCTGTTCTGCATGTACTGTATACAGTATATGGGCAGCTTTACCAATGGAATAACCGTGTCCTAGCTTTACAAGGGCATCCAATTTAATTCATAGAGCACAATGTGGGCCAGAACAATGGCTTAGTGATTAGCAATTCTGCCTTGTACTTGGGTCTTTGGTTCAAATCCCATCAACGCACCAAAGATATGCTGTTAGGTTAAGTAGCTCCTGTCTAAAATTGGCTCTATTATGATATTCTATTGTGCATGTCCAAAATGGATGTCTTGCTTCTTATCTCCAGGGAAAAAAACAATAAATATAAAGATATATAAATGTATTATTGGGACAAGCAGCGCGTATTGAGTCAAGACCATTTGACAGAAATATGTACAGAAGGTCAGCACTCCAAAACTCCAATGCAGTACATTTATTAATAAGTGCAGAGATGATACAGGAACAGCAGACGTGTTTCACAGCTGTGACCAAGGCGGCGTGTCCCGCCGAAACGCGTCTGCTGTTCCTGTATCATCTCTGCACTTATTAATAAATGTACTGCATTGGAGTTTTGGAGTGCCGACCTTCTGTACATATTCATGATTTGGATGTTTGAGGAACGTCTTGGTCTGTGCACCCACCAGGTGGATTTGGGACTACCTTTTGGATCTAGTGCTCGTTTCCTGTTGAAGCACTGCACACCTGTTATTATTTGACAGAAATAGGCTAAGATCAGGAAATCTATATTAATACTTTAGATCTGGTGAAGATCCTTCATTGCTGGTTCATTATGATGACTGTGTAAAATATATGTCTAGCTTAACCACTTCAGCCCCGGAAGGATTTATCCCCTCCCTGACCAGAGCACTTTTTGCGATTCGGCACTGCGTCACTTTAACTGACAATTGTGCAGTCATGTGACATTGTACCCAAACAACATTGATGCATTTTTTCCCACAAATAGAGCTTTCTTTTGGTGGCATTTGATAACCTCTGCAGTTTTTATTTTTGCATTATAAACAAAAAAAGAGCGATAATTTTGGAAAAATAAAAAAATAATACATATCCAAAAATATATATATTAAAAACAAATGCATTCATCAGTTTAGGCCAAAATGTATTCTTCTACATATTTTTGGTGAATAAAAATTATCGCGTCTACAAATTATGAGAATTGGTTTATGGCGTTTTTATTATTTTTTTACTGGTAATGGCAGCGATCTGCGATTTTTATTGGGACTGCAAAATTGCGGCAGACAGAACAGACACATTTGCCACTTTTTGGGACCATTGACATTTATACAGCGATCAGATCTAAAAATAGCCACTGATTACTAAGGGGGCGATCAAGGAGTTAAGTGTGTTCCCTCACTGTGTTCTAACTGTGTGGGGGCTGGGCTGGCAGGGGCATGACAGATCTAATTGATCCCGATGACAGGCAGAACAGGGAACCGCTGTGTTTACATTGGCGGTTCCCCGTTCTTCCTCTGTATTAGGCGATCGCCAGTGGACATCGAGTCTGCCCGACCCACGAGCACCCTCACGCAGCATGCGGCGGGCACGAAAGCGCGGCGGCGCATGCCTGCCTCCTAGCTGCGGCTGTGTGAATCACCATTTATATATGGCGATTCACACTACTCCGCCACTTTGCAGCAGTAAAAGTACGCGAGGCGGTCAGGAAGCGTTTAAAACTGCTGTCAAGAAACACTTTACATGAAAGAGCAGTTATAGACATATAACACTAATCAGTTTCAGTAAATGAGCGCAAACAGCAAATGTGATAAGCAAACCTTGCCATTCATTACACAAAGATTACTGAAAAAGTGAAAAAAAGAAAAAAAAGATTGTCCTGCAAATTTTATTGTTAGTGCAAACTGAAAAAGTATCACAGATACATTTTTGTTGCAAGTGCACTAATACAGTTACAATCATCTCAAGCTGGTAAAAAAAAACAATAAACATTAGCACCACTTGAGTGGTATGATTGCAGTGAGAGAGAGAGAGAGAGAGAGAGGTACAGAGGGGAGAATCACTTTTCGCTTATGGATTTCATGCCTGTTGGTACTCTCTTTAACCACTTCTGCTCCGGAAGGATTTGCCATCTTAAAGCGGAGGTCTGCCTGGGAGAAAAAAATTAAAAGTCAGCAGCTAAAGTATGACTTTTAATAATAGGACACTTACCTGTCCTGGAGTCCATCGATGTCGACACCCGCCACCGATCTTCGGAACGGGGTCGGATGCAGCCGTGTCCATTACGTGTAAGGGAACCTGGACATGTAGCCTTACAGCTTCATGCCGGGCACCTTACTGCACATGCGTGAGGCTCCGCTGCGCTCTGCTATTGGCCAGGCGGCCAGTAGCAGAGCAAGGAGGGAGGAGGGAGCCAGGCTGCTGACGTCAGCCGCCGCGGCTGCCGGCCCGGGCTCCCAGATGTGTGGAAAAGGACACCTGTCTAAAGACAGGTGTCCTCTTCCCCCTCCCCCCCGAAAGGTGCCAAATGTGACACCTGAGGGGGGGAGGAATCCAACCACTTTTGGGTGGAACTCCACTTTAATGACCAGGCCATTTTTTGCGATACGGCACTGCATCACTTTAACTGACAATTGCGCGGTACCCAAACAAAATTGATGTCCTTTTTTTCCAACAAATAGAGCTTTCTTTTGGTGGTATTTGATCACCTCCACGTTTTTCTTTTTTTTTCGCGCTATAAACAAAGAGAGACAATTTTGAAAAAAAAACATTTTTTTTACTTTTTGCTATAATACATATACCAAAAAATATATAAAAAAAACAAATTTATTCATCAGTTTAGGCTGATATATATTCTTCTACATATTTTTGTAAAAAAAAAATTGCAATAGGCGTATATTGAGTGGTTGCACAAAAGTTATCATGTCTACAAAATAGGGGATATATTTATGGCATTTTTATTTATTTATTTTTTTACTATTAATGGTGGCGATCTGCGATTTTTATCGGGACTGCGACATTGTGGCGGACAGATCGGACACTTTTGGCACTTTTTTGGGACCAATGACATTATTATATTGAGCTGTGCTATAAAAATGCAGTGATCAATGTAAAAATGACACTGGCAGGGAAGGGGTTGAACTCTAGGGGGCGATCAAGGGGTTAACTGTGTTCCCTAGGTGTGGTCTAACCGTGTGAGGGCTGGGCTGGCAGGGACATGACAGATCTCACTGTTTCCGATGACAGGGAACAGTAGATCACTGTCCTGCGGACAACGGTCTGTCCGACCTGCGGGCATGTTCACGTAATGCGCTCGCTCACAAATCGCGCATTTGCGGCCGACGTACCATGACGGCGATTCGCGTCCGGCTGTTCCAGAAGTAGTTAAAACTCAATTGCCTGAACTTCTAGGTTCACACCAGCTCACTCTTTGCACCTTTCATAACGCAGACACTGGGGACTGAATGAGCAATCACACGTCCGCCTCTGACCAGAACTAGTTTGTAAATAACCCTACACCATTTTCACTATATGGACCACCTATGTATTTATACATGGTAATCAGTTACCCCCTTATTGACCTCTTTTCAAGAAAAATTCAGTTCAGCTAATCATTCCTCATATCTAAGCTCCTCCTTTTTTCTTTCTTCCCTTCCCTTTTTCTTTGTGTTGTGTTGCTAAACAGTTTGTTCTGCCTTTGAGGTGAGTAGCTATTTTCTAAATTCTTTATAAATGAAATCTGAATTAAAAAAAAAAAAAAAAAGCTCCTTCATGCCTCTTATCCGTTGGTTGCCAGTCTCTGCACTTTGGAAAAAAAAAAAGTGTTGGACACCAGCGCCTAGTTAAATTCGTTAACCATGTGGTTGAGCTGCTGCTGTCAATGCAATCCCCTTAGGTAAACCAATGTGAGTGAATAAAATACAGACAGCGCTTGCTCCACCTTGAACTATGATGGTGTATACTGTGAATCTATTACTATACCAATATTGTTACAAAAATAGCAAAAACATAAACCAATATTATATCATGTGCTAGAAAATAATGGTTTAAAGTCACAAATATAGTGCATAAAGTGGTAATTGTGCAAAGCAAAGTATTTTTTCTTTATAATAAAGTGCTGTTGGGCTCCGTTTCCAAGTTGATGTCTGTGCATCCCCCTTGTGAAAGACTGTAAACACAACCGCACTCACCAGATATGATAGACTCCCTTACCCTATAGTAAGGAGAGTCTGCTGAGCTTGTATCTCCTTATTGGAGGACCTATTCCACCGCGATATCCTCTGGTTATTCCCATTGATGGAGATTACCTCCAATAATGGCTCCAGAGCTCCAAAATCAGGTTGTGCAGGTATGCAATAAATGGAGTTCTCCTCATGGTGTAAAATCCTTGGGTTATTTATTCAATATAAGGCATTTTAAACTTTGAAAATAATTATATAAAATTTAAAAGTAAAAAAGGACTGAGCATCACAGATTAAAGCGGCCTCTGTAAGTGTAAGAGTAGTGGTCGCTGCCGGTTACCTGGCGTGCGCTCCACTCTGGGCTGGAAGTGATGCACAGGAGATTCATCTTGACGCGTTTCGTTATCTATGTGCGACGTTGTCAAAGGCTTTTGTGTTTACAATCTTTCACGAGGTGGATGCACAGACATCAACTTGGAAACGGAGCAAAACAGCACATTATTGTACAGAAAAAAATATTTGTTTTGCACAGATATCCCTTTATGCACTATATTTGTCACTTTAAACCATGAATTGATTATTTTTATTAGTTTCTAGCACATGATATAATATTGGTTTATGTTTTTGCTATTTTTGTGACAATATTGGTATAGTATTAGATTCACAGTATACACTATCATAGTTCAAGGTAGAGCAAACGATGTCTGTATTTTATTCATTCTCTGCACTTTCTCCAGTTTTTACCCAAAACTGAACTCCATATTTCAGATGAGGTGTTACTACTGATTTTAATACAAGAAAATATTTTTCTAGCTTTAGAAATTGCAGCTAGGACATTGCATGCTATTATTAGGCCTATGATCTACCAGAACACCCAGATCCTTCTCCACCATTGACTCCCCCAGTTATTTGCTTTCTAAAATGTATAGTGCAAGCATGTTTTTAGCTCCTAAGAGCATACTTTTCATTTATCAACATTAAACCTCATTTTCCACATACTGTAGTTGCCCAATTAAATAGTGTATTGAGGTTGGTCTGTAAGGTGGAGACATCCTGTGAGGACTTTATTCCACTAAATAGCTTGGTGTTATTTATAAGCACGGAAATTGTACTTTTAATCCCAATTCCCAAACTCTATATAACAGCAGCAATTTTAGCCAGTCTTTGAGTCAGATTTCTATTCATTTATAAGCTGAATTTTCTAAGGCTGTAGACTTGGCAAGATCCAAGTATACTTTGTCCACATCCACTCCTTTGTCAAAGTCTTTAAATCCTTCTATCTTCTTGCTTCTTCTTTAAGAAAATCCTCCACCCCATTATTAACTTCTTTCTTAGTGGTTGGGGTCATTGTTTTGTGAATTTATAACCCTAAAGTGCATTCATTGTAAAGCCAATTACTAAACTGTAATGTAACTCAAGCATGTTATAATTTGAATGTTTCCAATATTTTTAATCGGTAGCTTCCATTAAGAGAATACCTAGTGATCCTGCCATGAAAGTGACCCTGAGTATGTGCCACACTCACATACATCCTTGGTGGAGACTCAAAGCATGCATGCCAAGAACATTGTGTAGATATGGTATATTGCTGATCCAAACCAGCTATACAGCTGACGCTGGAGTGAGTGTATGCAGGCAGGAAGCAAACTAAATGTCATCTAGTTAGAATTTCCATTTACTTCCATGGGCCATTGTAAAAAAAATGTTTTCTTTTTTTTTACATCAGATTTTATTTTAGATTTTTTTTGTAACCACATAAACATACACGCAAAAGACAGAGAAAGCATATCACAGCAAATCATATCAAACCTACAGAAAAAAGACATCCTTAACACACAGCACACATCAAGCATTGCAGATGGAACCTATTTTGAGAGCAGACCTATGTCTAAGCAAGCCTATCCCTAGCTCAGACCCAAATACATATGGTCTAGACATGGTGACCAGAATGAGTCAAATATCTAAGAAAAAATATGTCTCTCATAGGAAATGCACTTATTCAGATCAAATATCCAATCAGATATAGTTGGAGGATGCGGGGGAAGTACATTTAAGGGCAATTTGTCTCCAAGCCATGAACAGTGCAAATATGACCATAGTCCACTTTGGTTGCTTGAACAATGAACGATCAACATGGTCCAATAAACGTAAGAGGATCGAAAAATCTTTATTGTGTAACCTATCATTTGTCTGATGCTGTTTTTGTTGCATTTTATTGGAAATAAATTAACAGAAAATAGTGAAGCACAATCCTGAGCGGAATATTATAAATATGTGATCATATACAAATCAAAGAATAAATATACCATAAATGATTAGCAGTTGATAATAAAACAACAACCTTGATAAAGTCACGTGATGCAGTGACGAAACGCGTCGGGGAGGAGCTAATGTGACGTTCAGACAGTGGACCCAGGCATACACCACCAGCAGCCGTGAGGTTACTGTCTTGTGACTATTCATTGTGGACTACCCGAGTGTACCGGTGGAAGTACACTGTATCATGTGAGTGTTTTTAATCTGCACTGTTTTAATAAATATGAGTTTTTAAACGATTCAGCGCTATGTCAGTATTTTTCTATCCTTATGGTATATGCTGATGCTGCAAAACACCTTGTATCACGTTCCTGAAACCTGTGGAGGATTGTGCCCCAGTGGGGACTGCTTTGCTAAACCCAAGTGGGGGTCGCCCATTAAGGTGAGCGCATAAGATTGCCAGGTGGAGGCGTGTGCGAGCGCTTGTAGGCACTGCATGCCTGGATTAAGGGTTCTCAGGTTGATGATCATATGTGGAGGAATATAATCTATGATCAAGAATCCGAAAAGCGATCCCACTAAATCACTTTTCTTTCAACAGTATGAGTCACATCACTATCATATGGACTTTTATGGACTCTAGTCTTTGCACTTTATAAGGAGTGATTCAAATCTTTTCACTAGCACTGTAAATGTATTTGCACACTGAAAAGTGATTTATCACTTAGTCACTCTTCAGAGGTACTGTTTTGTGATTTTTTAATTATTTTTTTGTGACTTTTATGGACTTTAGTCTTTGCACTTTATAAGGAGTGATTCAAATCTTTTCACTAGCACCTTAAATGTATTTGCACACTGAAGAGTGATTTATCACTCAGTCACCCTTCAGAGGTACTGTTTTTTTGATATTTCAGCACAGTTTTGGCACAGGGGTACCTACATTGGTGGGCACTCGTTTTTATCAATTGTTTTATTATCAACTGCTAATCATTTATGGTATATTTATTCTTTGATTTGTATATGATCACATATTTATAATATTCCGCTCAGGATTGCGCTTCACTATTTTCTGTTAATTTATGCTTATTAAGGGTACAGTTAGGTTGCTCTTCCCAGTGCAAGCAGCATTCTGATATCTATTATTTCACTACTATCATATTAGCTGGTAGCGCGGTTACATTATCATATTAAGTTTTATTTTATTGGAAATGTCAAGGAATGACACACATCATCATAAATAGACTGCCAGTTCATGCAATATAGTGTCAGGATACATACAGTTGCTTTAGGGAAATGGAACACTGAAAAAATACATACAGTACATGAAATAAGCAACAAAACATGTAGATATGCTGATTATATAGTAATAATGAGAGCACCTCTCAAAAGTCTGGCTTCCCCAAGAAAAGTTCATTTTTCTTATACATAAAGGAAAAAAGGGAAGTTTAAACTCTAATGCGAATAATAATTAAAGTTTCCCTTAGGGTGCAAGTACAATTAGTAAAATGCTGCTTTAGCACCTGTCAGGCAAGGCTTGCCCATAGTGCAGATGGTGTTTCCAAGTGCATACGTGTGAGCATGCACAGACCAGCAACTGGCCGGGCAGATGTCTGCAGGCATGCGCCTGTCACCAATACCGGCGCCAAATGAGCTATTTAACAGGGCTATATGACTAGTTCATTGCTGTTTGGTCTACAGCATTCCCTGCTTTTTGTTGCCTGATTCCTTAGCCTGACCTCTAATCCTGATCCGGCTTGGTCCTGACCACGCTTGTCTGTTACCTGCCCAACCTAGGCTTGTCCCCAGATCCTGCTTCTGCCTCCTGCTCTTGACTGATCTGCTTCTCCTTTGCTGGCCCTGGCCTGTGACCTGATCACTCTTCTGCCTGCTGCTTATGCCTGATCTGACTGTCTGTTACCAACATGGCTTGTCTAACCCTGCATCTGCTTCACTCAGCCTGCTACAGCTCCTCAGTCCTATACGCTCTCATCTGGCTTCTGCTTCCTGCCAAGCATCTGCTGCCCATCATCAGCCAGCTCTTCACCTGCCAGCCTGCCTTGCCTGATGCATCTGTCTGCTGTCAGCTGTTTCTGTCTCATGGCTTCCTACCGGTGAAGTGTTGGCTACTATCTGCACAGACTACATGACTCATTACAGGCGCTCATACCTCACCATGCTCTCGCAGCCACTGTTCTACTACCAGTGGCCCCTGAGCCGAAGCTGTAAGAGAGGCCTTCTTCTTCACGTCAGGCTCAACAACCAGGTTCACGACAGCATCACTATTTCCCATTTAACATAGTGGTAATCAGGAGGCATTCAAATCATCTCACGCACCTTGGCCACTGGCTCAGTTTTTGTGTAATTCATTTTATTAAAGGAGATGTATAGCCAAAGCTATTTTGGCTGTATTTCTCCTATGGATCACAGGAGTGCAGTGCAGTATTGGACAGTGACCCTGTGAGCTGCTGAGAGCCTGAATCAGCTGCTCCAGGCCCCTGCACATCCCTGCGCTCCAGTGAGCACTGGAGGGGCAGAGCAGAGAGCTGGTGACTGGTAGTCACCAGCTCCCTGCAGGCTGAAGACCAAGAGCTGAGCAGTGTTTGATCACTCAGTTCTTGGCGTTAGAGGTGCCAAGGGACAGTTGCAACTAGGATTGGTGCTGCAGCCATCTAGGTGAGTATTGTTGTTAATTGTTCATTAAATTGGTTCAATTTTCAAATCACTACAAATTATACCACAAAAATCAATAAAATTATTTATTGGAACATTTTAATATTAAATGTATGAAAGCTGTAATAATTATAGTTAATCGTAAATTTCTGTTGATGTGAATAGCAGACTTTGGTTCATGTGTTTTGGTGTGTTTTTGGTACAGCCAAACTAACATGGCAATTCTAGGGTCCTACCTACATTGATTTTTTTATTTGTTCCCTGTGTTTCTGTTTCTTTTATCTGGGAACTCTGGTTTCCTTCCACAGTCCAAAATAGATTGGTATGTTCACTGGCTATAAAATATGTGTTTGCCTTTTAATACGACAGCAGGGACATTAAAAAGAATGCTGTTGAAACTCAATAAACAATACAAATTACAATAACAAAAAAAGGAAGATAAAATGTTTTAATTTCCCTGAAGCATAAGGTTCCACTGTCTCCTGAATCTGGTGTCAGGCCCAGAATGAAGCCATACACATTCTGAATGCACTGTAGCAGAAATAGAAGAAGGGGAAAGTGGGAATTTGGGTGGGGGTGGAAAGGGTGATAGGGATTGTGAAAAGAGAGGATGGGAAAAATTATAGGAAAGGGGCCTGTGGGGGGGGGGGGGGGGGGCGGTATTGTTCTACATTACAGTGCTTTGAGAATGAAGTAAAAGAGATGGAGAGGAGATCCCAGCAGTATAGCTATGATCAGTCAATCATAAGACAAGCACATATGCCAGGGATACCTCCTGGGAAATCCTTTTCAAATATATTGAAGAACGAGGAAAGAGAAAGTGTGAAAAGTAAAAAAAGAGGGATTCATGGTCCACTAATTCCTCTGCATCTGAAGAGATTATGTGCATTGTAGATATTTACCAAAATTACATTGGGAGGAAGGTGTTATCCTTGGGGGTTCCGTTTTTAGCCATAAGAGCACCCTCTCCACTATTAGAAATACATTAGCCCCTCTTTTATTTCTCTCAAAAAGGGACAGAGGTACATGTTTGAGCACATTAGGCATGTACAAATGTGGTCATTTTCAATGCTTAAGCTGCGCACTTTTAGGAAATATCTCAACAATCGGATCTTATGCCAAAAGAGTATCAGTTGAAATATAGCAATTGGTAAATTGTCAGATTAGGTATGCGGTGTCATCTCCTGTAGGGCTTGTTGTAAGCATTACGTTGAAAGATGTGATGTTTATGTGATTGCATTAGAGATCATCTTTCTAATATTAAGACAAATAAAATTACAAATATAGCGAGACCTTTTCTAGATTACCATAATAGTGTACAGCCTCATGCAGCGTTCAGATAATGGAAAGTGTGGATAACCTTGTTAAAGGGGGCATTGTAACGCTCACTTGAGCAAGAGAGAACAGAATCCCAGAGGGATGAATTTCAAGTGGGATGTGACACATTTCTATAAGTGATACTGTTCCATTTTCCTTTCTCCTGTTTTAACCCTTTCCCTCCCCCTCCCATTTCTCATTCTGTTTCTTAGCTTCTGGACTTCAGGATGATACCATCATGCTTGTTTTTGGAATAAAGTTTCTTGATATGGTAATGCCATCAGTGTGCAGCTGACAATTTTTCTTCTACAATAAAAAAGAAGACAATTAGGTGCATAAAATATATAATTATTGTGCAACATTAGGGATAAGGTCTTGGTTTGGTCCAAACACAGGTTCAGACTGAACCAAGAGCTCATCCCTAATGCCGAGGAAGGAGGAGCATACAGGTAGCAGACAATTGGCGTGGAGAAGCAGGTAGCATTTTCCTGCAGCTGCAGCTAACTTCCAAATTAGCTCAAGTCATAAGGAGGCTGAGGATGATGAGGTGGCAAACTGTACATGGTTGCCAGAGATTTTAGAAAATAAAAGTGAGGGAGAAACACAACATCAGCAAGGCGGGATGTCATCCAGCAGCAGCTTGCACAGGAATGGAGGTAAAGCCATCCTATTCCACTGGATGGCATTACCCCACAAGTGCAGGCCACTGCTATCCCACATTTCATTTCAAAGAACTCAACAAGCTGGGCCTTTTTAACACATGTGTAACCTTTGCCTGCAGTGTATCAAGCATGGTAAATCCACCAGTCATTTGCGTACAACATGCTTGAGCAGACACATGACTGTTCACTACAAAGGAAGGAGGAAGAAGCACATGAAAGTAATGGAAGGTAATGTCTCCATGTTGCTTGGCCACATGATCAGCAGCAGAGTACACATGACCACAGATACTTGGTATCTGCCTGTCCTCTGACACAGTTGACTTCGATCAGCAATGAGTTCCCAACCTCTGCAACTGATGTCAACAAATTATTTTTTTCTTTGAATCTGAACCCAAAACATTAGCAAACCTTACAGCATTATTATCTCTTGCTACCATTGCTGGCCTGACCAACCCCTGTCAGCATTACTAGTTTATTCTACCACTGTTGGTCTGACACCATAACCATCTCCTGCCACCACTTCTAGCCTGTGAGCATTACCATTGCCTCTACTGCCCTATTCTAGTGCCATTGCACTGTCCAGGTGCCACAAATAATGTTTCTGCAGCTGGTCCATAGCTGCAAAATGTAGGTAATTTTTCTCTGCAGGATCAATCTGGCATTGCACCTCAAACTTTGTGGTGTATTCTGGTGATCAGGTGCTGGCAAGGTGCCACAGATGTTTCTGCAGCTGTTCCCCATCTGAAAAATATGGGTATTTTTTCTGCAGATTCAATTCTGCATTGACCCTCAGTTTTGCCGTGTATTTTGGTGACCAAGAAATGTCACGGTGCCAAAAAAACGGAAAATTGTATACTTACCTGACGGTAATTTTCCTTTCCTGATGCAAAGCACGACAGCATATACGTATGGGCTGGCTCCGCCCCCACGCCCAGTTCCAGGATGTTACGTCTTAACTTAGACGTCTTTTTTATGGGTATAAAAAGTCTACCCCTTGTCGACGTCTTTGTAGACACCGTGGAACGGTCGTGGACTAGTGGTCTTATGTGGTGTTTCAAACTCCACGTTACGGTCTAACTAGGACGTCTCTTTTTAATGGATGTAAAACGTCGATACCTGGTCGACGTCTTTGTAATAAACACCGTGGACCTGTCACGTTACCGTGATCTTATCCCGTCATCTCCGTTACCATTACGAGTGTCCGATCTTCACCACCGTCCTCTACCAATACCACAGTCTGGTTGTCACCATCTTATTTGATCATTACGACTG
>BLSH010030658.1:2183485-2204372 GCA_018402905.1 Glandirana rugosa
ATTCCCCCCCCCCCCCCCCCCCATCTATTCCTATTTTTCCTCCCACTTATATGACAAATGCATTGCTGAATTCATTTTTTATTATATCTCATATAATCTCTTTGTCATTTTATTGAAAATATGCATCATTGCTGGGCGTTCCCAGCTCTTCGTCCGTCCCTTTAAATAGGCACACTATCAGTGTGCATCCAGGCCACTAGAAGGAGCTGTGTTGCTCCGAGTGCGTAGATCTGTTTATCTTTCGGGGTTACGGGTCATCTCCACTGACGCAATTCCAGTCCCGGAGGCCGGCAACGATCCGCTGTGTACACCCGAGCCACAGACTGCGGCGATACCACTGATCTCGGGCGACTCCTTATACCAAGTCCCGGATCCTCCACATCTCCTCCGGACCACCACTACCACCTGCATATGCGGATGTAGCCCGTTGGACTGCCCTATGATGGACATGCTTTTAACCCACTTCCTCTTGTAAGTGTGCATTTGTTATGCAAATTAATAAATCTTTTAATACTACACTTAAGTGCACCTCTCTCCCTTCTTCTTTTTTATGGAACAGAGCTTTGGACACACTCTGGGGATGGCTGTCTCCTTCTACTACTACCAGCCCAACCGATCACTCAGCAGCACCACTGAGTGGTGCTTAATATACTGTATATGCCTGAAACAGAGAGGACGCAAGCAATTTCAACTAGTGACCTCTTTAATAAAATCAGGCTGTTGTCTCTCCTGTTCAAAATGCAGTCTACCAAATGTGTTTAAATACTGTCAACTGAGCTGCTGAAATCTTTTTTTTTAAATACTGTATATTCAGTTCATGGGAATGTGGATTTTTGGACTGTAAAAGTGTAAAACTGTATGTAGTCTATTATGCAATTACAGCTATGCAGTGTGCCATATTCCTTTCATTTTAATCTGAAAATTATAAAAAAATGTTTGTCCTCTGAAGCAAAATGGGGATGGGGATGAGGAGAAGTCAATGTGTCCTACAATAAATTGTAGAAATACTATGTATGCTGTGTGTAGAATATTACTTTCTTTTACATTTTGACATTTTTTGATCCACCAATGCTAAATAAGGCATGTGGTTTAGGCAATGAGGTCTACACAAACTTGTATAAATAATGTATATGGTGTGTGTAGCATATTGCTTCTATTTTAATCTAAAAAATATAAACTTTAAATTATTTTGGTCCTACACAACTAAATGTGGATGTGGTTTAACCAATAGAGTCTGCAAGCAAGTCTGCACATGCTGTTTGTACCATATTACTTCCATTTTAATCGGACAAATATAACCTTTACATTATTTTGGCCCTACACTACTAAATGTGGATGTGGTTTAGCCTATAAGGAATTTTAGAACACTGCGTATGCTGTGTGTTGCATATTTCTTCCCTTGTAATTGAAAAAATATACATTTTAATTTGTGTTTTGTCCTCTAAAGCTAAAGGATAGATGTAGTATAGACAATGTGGTCTAAAGAGATATTGTAGAAATACGATGTATGAGGTGTGTAGCATATTACTTCTATATTAATCTAAAAAATATACACTTTTTAGGTTAATATTTTTAACAAAGTTTAACGTCACTTTACAATTGCAATTGTTGCATGGAAATTGTACAGTAAAACAAATAGTAAGTGTACAGACACAGAAATTGTGCAAAACAGACAATATGTTTGTTGTCTAACAAAGGTATACATTAGACAGATTGTTATGACAGAAAGTTCCAGAAGGGTTTCCGGTATAGATGAATATAATAGAGTATTTTTAAGTAAAGGTTTGCTGGATTTGGAGCCATGGCATTGTTCATATTCTTTGATCAGGTTAAGATGTGTTTTGACATCTGAGATGTTAGAGACAATAGACTGTCTCCATTTCCTCATTATCATTAGTCTGGCAGCAAATAGTTCTGAACTTATTTGGGAAAGAGGTGATCCCTTGGCTAAGGATTGCCAGTAGCAGAGAAGGTTTTATTATGATACCGGTTAGGTCTGATATGAATGAAAATACTTTTTTCCAAAAGGGAAAGATATGAGGGCATTCCCACAGGATATGTATCAAGCAGCCCATGTGCAAGCAACCTCGCCAACATCAGCTATGTTTGCAAACTTGTGCATTTGGACCGGGGTCAGGTACCATCTAAGGTGGAGCTTTTGAGATAATTCCCAATAATTGACACTCTTAGATGCTACTTGGTTGTAGTGGATGGCTTGATAACATTGTAAGTCAGAGAAAGATGCTTTCAAATCTCTTTCTCACCTCTAGAGAGCTGAGTCTTTAGTAAATGTGTCCTTATCGTGTGTATAAAACATAAATATGCCTTTTAGTGCTAGCGATTTAGAAGATAGGAAATCACATACTTGTTTAGGTAATAGCATGTCTGGAGCTGTTTTTTTTTTTTTTGCAGGTATGAGGCCATTGGTATATAGGTGAAATGGCTTTGCTGGGGTAGTTTATATTTAACTTGTAAAGTTTGGTAAGCAAGGAGCTTCCTATCTAGAAGTACAGTGGACGGTGGTTCGTATCTAAGGGTGGACCAGTTGCTTAACCACTTCAGCTCCAGAAGGATTTACCCCCTTCCTGACCAGAGCACTTTTTGCGATTTGTGAGATGTTGTACCCAAACAAAATTGATATTCTTTTTTTCCCATAAATAGAGCTTTCTTTTGGTGGTATTTGATCACCTCTGCATCACTTTTGCTCACCGCTATAAACAAAAAAAAGCATCAATTTTGAAAAAACACAATATTTTGTTACTTTTTGCTATAATACATGTCCACAAAAAATATAAAAAAACTATTTTTTTCATCAGTTTAGGTCTGTGTATATATATTCTTCTACGTATTTGTGGTAAAAAAAATTCTGCGTATAGTTTAGGTCTGTGTATATATATTCTTCTACGTATTTGTGGTAAAAAAAAAATCGGCGTATATTGATTGGTTTGTGCAAAAGTTTCAGCGTTTACAAACCATGAGAATTAATTTATGGCATTTTCACAAATTTTTTTTTTTACTAGTAATGGTGGCGATCTGTGATTTTTATCGGGACTGCGACATTACGGAGGACATGTCCGACAAGTTTTACACTTTTTTGGGACCATTGACATATATACAGCGATCAGATCAAAAAATAGCCACTGAAGGGGTTAACATGTAGGGGACGATCTACGGGTTAACTGTGTTCCCTATGTGTGTTCTAACTGTATGGGGGCTGGGCTGGCAGTGACATGACAGAACTAACTGATCCTGATCACAGGGATCAGTAGATCAGTGTCATCCTGCCTGTCAGAACGGGGAACCGCTGTGTTTACATCGGCAGTTCCCCGTTCTTCCTCTCTCACAGGCGATCGAGTCCGCCTGACCCGCGGCCACACTCACGGAGCACATGGCGGGCACGAGAGCGCGGCGGCAGTATAAGTACGTGAGCTGGTCGGGAACCAGTTAATGAGTGTTCAGGGATGATAAATTGAAATATTTCCAACTTTGTGGAAGCGTTTGTTTTAAATATCCTCAGTGAATCCTGTCAAACGCCTTGTCGGCGTCCAGAGCTACAAAAATCGCAGACACATTTTTGGATTCAGAATAGTGAATACGTTTTATAATCTTTCCAGTGGCATCTGGAGCCTGTCTGCCCATGGTGAAACCTACCTGGTCTGGATGAATAATGTTTGGCATAATGGGTGCCAACCTCTGGGCCACCAATTTCGCAAAAAGCTTGAGATTGGTGTTCAGTAGTGAGATTGGGCAAAAATTTTGTGGTGAAACCAGCTCATTCCCTGGCTTAGGTAAGATAATACTATTGGCTGATAGCATTTCAGAGGGAAATTCACCTGAGGACACAGCAGCATTGAATGTGTGGCATAGATAAGGACTTAGAATTTTGAAAAAGGATTTGTAGTACTTGACTGAAAATCCATCTGGACCTGGAGCTTTGCCATTTGGGAGTATTGAGATTGCATGGGTAATTTATAAATGGAGCATTAAGAGCTGCCAGGTGTTTATCAGATCATTTAGGCAGGTGGAGGGAGTTTAGAAAGTTTTCAATGTTTAGATCTGTGGGTTGTTTCACCGAGGGATCATCTTTTAAATTGTAGAGTTTTTCATAGTATTCTCGAAAGGCATTAGCAATGTCCCGAGGGTGAAACATTTTGTTGTTCTTGGTGGGATGTAGAATGTATGGTATTTTTTGTTTGATTCTGCCTTTCTTAATCAGCGCTGCCATTAGTTTCCTGCTCGGTTGCTGTTGACATAAAAGTTGTCTCACATTTTAAGCAGCAGTTTTGCATGACTGGCATTAAGGAGGGATCTAAGTTTGTTCCTAGCTTTCCAGAGTTTGTTGCTAGTGGATGGGTTTAGGTCTTTTTTGTTTAGGAGTTCCATTTCATTTATGGCGTTTAAAAGGTCTGTTAGCTGCTGTGCCCTTTGGCGTTTTGCCCTTGAGCTAATTTTGATTAGAACACCTCTTATGTAGGCTTTGTGAGAAGACCATACAGTAAATGGATTACTGACTGATTGTTCGTTTCAGTCTTTCAGATGGTTTTGAATCTGGAGGTTGTTGTTGGGAATTGACATTAGGTGCAGTACATTTCGCCAATTAGTGAAGTTTGGGCCCTCTTGTTTTTCCCCCAGCGTTAGTGAGATGGGTGCATGGTCTGATCATGTTGTAGTATGGATTTCAGAGTCAATAGTATCCTGTAGTAGCTGTTTATCTCCCAGAAATAAGTTTATTCTTGAGTAGGTATAGTGCGGCCTTTAGAAGAAAGTAAAGTCCCTCTCTGTAGCGTGTTGACATCTCCAGATGTCATATAGCTTATTTGTATGCAGGAAGTTTAAAAGTGCAGATGCTTGGGCTCTTTTCGGAGTTGGTCCTTTCACATCTATGGTGGCATCTGGGACAAGGTTAAAGTCACCACAGTGGATGACTCGACTTTGTTTCAGTTTGGTCACTTTTTTCCATGTTTTGTTAAGGCCTGTGTTTGGGGCGTAGATGTTAACCAAAATGTATACAATGTTGTTTATTTCGCAGACCAGTAAAATATATCTTCCCTGTGTATCTGTATGCAGATTCAACAACTTGAAGGCTACTGTATTTTTGATAGCTATCAGTACGCCTTTTGACTTAATAGGTTAATTTGCCATGAATAAATGTGGAAAATACGTGTGGGAAATTGTAGGCTCTTGAGTCTGGCTAAAATTAGTCTCTTGGACACAGGACATCACATTTGAGTGTGTGAGTGTGAGACCATAGGGAGTATCTTTCCCTGGGTGGTTAGGGCCTTTAGCATTTAGTGATATGATTTTAAACGGCATGTTGCTTTGGAGGGGGGTCCTGTGCCAAGGGAGCTAGACCAGCAGTGTTTTTGTGTGGAGGTTTTTTGTATTGTAAGGGTAACTTACTGTTCAGTTGTGTTTCAGTCTCTAGAGTCCGTTGCTTTCCAGCTGTCAGGAGTTTGCAGACTATGTCTCCATGCGACAACGACTTAAAGGTAATATAAAGAGATAGTTGCAAAGTGTTCAACAGGCAATGCGCACAAGAAAGAACCTTTGGTTCAAAACAGAACTTTAAGAAAAAAGGCAGAACTCTGCATGAGCGGTATATACGGCGTAAATTATTTGGGGGTGATCAACAATTGAACTTATCCCGTGTGAGCAATCCAGAGCAAACTGTGTAGCTTGACATTGCTGAAATGATTCAGGTGGTCATGACATCTGGAGGTTCCAGGTCTTCTCAATTGTCATTGCGTTGTTGATGATGTCTTCGATATTTTCGCTGTTCCTGTGGCTTCCAGAGACCTAATGGTGAAGGAGTTATCTTTCATGATTATGAGCTTCACTGGGTGACCCCACTTTAGCCTTAAGCCATTCAATATCCTCAGCCTCCTCTGCATGAGCATCCACTATATCGTTAAAGGACAAAGTAACTTCCCCCATCTTGGTTTTTATAGTGGTCACTCTGTCACCTATATGAGATATGTCAGAGGAGAAATGTTGCATCATGTACCACTTCCCACCCGGCCTGTAGCAAATGATGGCCGGGTGCTCCATTATCTTGACCAGATATGACATCCAGCAGGATAGCCCGCGGGGGCACATATCATGGGGATCAGTGATCCGGTGTGTCAGTCTGACACACCGTATTACCGATCTCGGTGAAGAGCTTCCGTCAGAAGCTCTTTACCGCGTGATCAGCCATGACCAATCATAGCTGATCACAGTGTAAACAGGAAAAGCCGTGTATCGGCTTTTCCTCTACTCTCGACCGGCGGCTCTCCTGACAGGGGGGGGGTCTGCATCGATTGTTTATCAGTGCAGCCCCCCCTGAGGATCGCCACCCAGAACCACCAGGGAGCCCACCCTAGACTACCAGGTAAGGGGCACAATGCCCAACATGGATGGCACTGAGAGCCCATTTCAGATGCAACCTAGGACCACCAGGGAATGCCCACCTTACAGTGCAATCTGTCATTGCCACCTATCAGTGCCCACCAGTGCCACCTATCAATGCCACCTATCAGTGCCCATCAGTGACACCTATCGGTGCCCATCAGTGCTGCATATAAGTGCCTTATCAGTGCCCGTCAGTGCCATCTCATCAGTGCCATCTCATCAGTGCAAATCAGTACTGCCTCATCAGTGCCTGTCAGTGTAGCCTCATCAGTGCCCATCAGTGATGGAGAAAATGTACTTATTTACAAAGTTTTGTGACAGAAACTGTGAGAAAAAAACTATTTTTTTAGAATTTTCACACTTTTTTTATTTGTAGCGCAAAAAATAAACACCACAGAGGTGATCAAATACCACCAAAAGAAAGCACTATTTGTGGGGAAAAAAATTCAAAAATGTTGTTTAGGTACAGCGTCGCACGGCCGCGCAATTATCATTCGAAATGCGACAGCACTGTAAGCTGAAAATTGGTCTGGGCGGGAAGGGGGGTAAGTGCCTGGTATTGAAGTGGTTAAGATCTCAGAATGCATGGAGCTTTGCACAGTCAGCAACATATCTCTCAGTGTGGTATCCAGTACAGGCTGGTTTGTTGTAGGGAAGGCAGCTATTAAGTTATGTAATACTCTGCCCACATGGGGGGTGCTGCAAAGAGAGGCCTACCTCATTCACTGGATCCTTTACCTGCGATAGCCGCAGCTTTGATTTAGCTGGGCTTGTAGATGGAGTGGAGGTAGCTGAGGTGCTGTTCGGCTGGTAGTGTGGATTGACCGAGTTTTTTGCATGTTTTGCCCGCAGTGTAGGCTCCGGCTGTCCGCCTCATATGTAAGCCACGGGTCCGCTGGCGCCATCTTTGACTGATGGCTTGCTCGACCGCAGGTAAAACTCCTTCAGTTTGCGGGGAGCAGACCGTTCCTTTCTCCTTTTGGACATGCTGATTACAAGAAATTGTAGAAATAGCATATAAGCTGTTCATAGAATGTTACTTCTATATGTTAGTCTAAAAATATAAACATTACATTTTTTTGGTTCTATGAAGTTAAATGTGGAGGTTGTTTACCTAATGAGATCCACAAGAAAATTTAGAATTAATGTCCATGCAGTGTGCACAATATTCCTTCTTTTGTAATTCCAAAATACCCTTTATTGTTTATATGTGGCCTAAACAGCTGCACAAATCAATTTAATTGGCTGCTGCAATGTTCTCAATGTAGTCTGCATGGTATTGCTTTCTTTTTCCTGTGACATATATATGTACTGTACATTTAAATGTGGACTCGGGGGATGAAAAGCTACACGTTGTGACATTTTCAAAATGCAGCCTACTCTAACTGCTTCAAAGCTGACTATGGAGTCTGTACAATATTTTTTTTACAATACTATAATTTTTATTTCCTGATAAATCATACCTTGCTACTCCCTCTTATATTAAAGCATAATAAAAGTGGTTACATAATTTGCAACACGTCTATGCTATATTTCTGCTATATTTTATTTCATAAAATAACCTTGTCTCTCAGGCTTGAATTGCAGCCTAGCAAACCTAATTACATGATGTGCAATATTTTGGCTGTTGTCTCTCTGACATAATACTCTGTAATTTTCATTTCACAATAAATTTTGCATTGTCTTTTCCTCTTGCATAGTAAGCAAAAGTGCTTTCTTAATGTGCAACAAGTTTGTGCAATGTTCCTGGCTGTCTTAAACATAATACACGGTCATTTTAATTTCCCAATAATATCTGCCTTGTTACTCCCTCTTGCATTGCAGCCAAGTAGAGCTGCTTACATATTGTGCAGTGAGTCTGTGCAATATGTCTGGCTGCTGTCTCTGAGATATTGTTATATATGTACAGTATCTCACAAGTGAGTACACCCCTCACATTTTTGTAAATATTTTATTCTATCTTTCATGTGACAACACTGAAGAAATTACACTTTGCTACAATGTAAAGTAGTGAGTGTACAGCTTGTGTAACAGTGTAAATTTGCTTTCCTCTCAAAATAACTCAACACACATGCAATAATGTCTAAACTGCTGGCAACAAAAGTGAGTGCACCCCTAAGTGAAAATGTCCAAATTGGGCCCAATTAGCCATTTTCCCTCCCGGATGTCACGTGACTCGTTAGTGTCACAAGGTCTCAGGTGTGAATGGGGAGCAGGTGCATTAAATTTGGTCTTATTGCACTCACTCTCTCATACTGGTCACTGGAAGTTAAACATGGCACCTCATGGCAAAGAACTCTCTGAGGATCTTAAAAAAAGAATTGTTGCTCTACATAAAGATGGCCTAGGCTATAAGAAGATTGCCAAGACCCTGAAGCTGAGCTGCAGCACGGTGGCCAAGACCATACAGCAGTTTAACAGGACAGGTTCCTCTCAGAAATGACCTTGCCATGGTTGACCAAAGAAGTTGAGTGCATATACTCAGCATCATATCCAGAGGTTGTCTTTAGGAAATAGATGTATGAGTGCTGCCAGCATTGCTGCAGCACATGCTTAGCATCATATCCAGAGGTTGTCTTTAGGAAATAGATGTATGAGTGCTGCCAGCATTGCTGCAGAGGTTTAAGGGGTAGGGGGTCAGCCTGTCAGTGCTCAGATCATAAGGCGCACACTGCATCAAATTGGTCTACATGGCTATTGTCCCAGAAGGAAGCCTCTTCTAAAGATGATGCACAAGAAAACCCACAAACAGTTTGCTGAAGAAAAACAGACTAAGGACATGGATTACTGGAACCATGTCCTGTGGTCTGATGAGACCAAGATAAACGTATTTGGTTCAGATGGTTTCAAGCCTGTGTGGCGGCAAACAGGTGAAGAGTACAAAGACAAGTGTGTCTTGCCTACAGTGAAGCATGGTGGTGAGAGTGTCATGGTCTGGGGCTGCATGATTGCTGCCGTACTGTGACATACTGAAGCAGAGCATGATCCACTCCCTTGGCAGACTGGGCCGCAGGGCAGTATTCCAACATGATAACGACCCCAAACACACCTCCAAGACGACCACTGCCTTGCTAAAGAAGGTGAGGGTAAAGGTGATTGGGCAAGCATGTCTCCAGATCTAAACCCTATTGAGCATCTGTGGGGCATCCTCAAATGGAAGGAGGAGGAGCGTAAGGTCTCTAACATCCACCAGCTCCGTGATGTCATCATGGAGGAGTGGAAGAAGACTCCAATGGCAACCTGTGAAGCTCTGGGGAACTCCATGCCCAAGAGGGTTAAGGCAGTGCTGGAAAATAATGGTGGCCACACAAAATATTGACACTTTGGGCCCAATTTGGACATTTTCACTTAGGGGTGTACTCACTTTTGTTGCC
Source organism: Glandirana rugosa (assembly GCA_018402905.1). Lineage (NCBI taxonomy): Eukaryota > Metazoa > Chordata > Amphibia > Anura > Ranidae > Glandirana > Glandirana rugosa. Next base: position 2,193,250 of record BLSH010030658.1, read on the forward strand.
AGTGGTTTAGACATTAATGGCTGTGTTTTGAATTATTTTGAGGGGACAGCAAATTTACACTGTTATACAAGCTGTACACTTACTACTCTACATTGTGGCAAAGTGTAATTTCTTTAGCGTTGTCACATGAAAAAATATAATAAAACATTTACAAAAATGTGAGGGGTGTACTCACTTTTGTGAGATACTGTATAATCTGTGTTGGTGAAGTAGAATATCACCTGGCTGCCTTTATACATACCTCCCAAATGTCTCGGTTTGGGCGGGACTTTCCCGCATTCATGGCTCTGTCCCACTGTTCCGCCATACAGGTGCTTTGTCCCGCATAATTGTGTTGATTGTATGTTAAGTTCTGGCTCAATTGGACCTGCAGCAGTGTGATCTTTCAGCACAGGCAGGGATTGGTGGGCCGGTTGGATGTACACTGTGCAGTCAGGAAGAGAGACTTTGGCAGTCAAATTCAAAGTGTGATGGCGGGTGTGGGCAGGACTGCCACCCAGACCCGCCCCTCTGTCAAACAACATAGGGAAAGAGCCAGCATACATCGCTGGCTGGGACAAAGATGCTGTCATGCACCTGATGGTGGAGTCTGCCTTATGCAGGAAGCAACCACTCTTACGGCCCTGGTTCAGGAACCCCTGGTAGGACTGACAGGGAGTTCAGGAGCACAGGGGGGCACATGGGTTAGACTGGTTCACTGGTGGTGGTGTTTAAGGTCCGGTAGGGGCTCAAGCAGATAGTAGAATAGTGGTACAGGCTGGGGTCAGCAACTGGCTGGCAAAGCAGTACAGAAGGTGCAGGCAGAAGAGTTGTTGGGTACAGGCAGGGTCGTCAACAGGTGGGCAGCAGTGTACACAAGGATCATGCAGAAGAGTTGTCGTGGGCAAGCTGGGGGTCGGTGCAGGCATAGATCAATTAAGGTCAAAGACAAGACAGGTCACAGGAACAGATAATCAGGATACAGGTCACTCTGGAACACACAAACGCTGTAGAACAGACAGCACTGGCTGCAGGGTGCTGTCTGCAGGGTGCTGTCTGCTTAAATGGGGCCGTTTAGCGCCATTGCCAGCACACACGCGTGCACAGGCACACGCACGGACCCGGTTTCAAGGCACAGTAATATTGCCCCTCCCCAAGGGGTAGCCTCCAGATGCCTCGCCGGGTACCAACTTCCAGGTGAGGAAATGGGAAGTGGGTGTGTGGTGTGGCGCTGTTCCTGTTCCGAATAACAGAGGAGAAAAAGGAAAACTAAGGCTGCTGCCCCCACTACTAACCAGAAAAAATCTGGTACAAAATTGTGAATCAAAAAAATGTGTGGAAAATGGCACTGCCTAGTGGGAGTCTCTAGTGCTCCGTATATTGGAAATAGAAATAAATAAAGTGCTAAAGTGCAGAAAGGTGCCTATGGTTTAAATTGTATATATAGTTGTGTGATCCCCCCGATAAATTGATCAATAATGTGATATTAAATCAAGTAAATAAAAAATATTAAGAATTATTATATGTGATATTCCAATAATGAATCTGTGGTACTGCTTGAATAAATAAACTAAAATCTAGAAATGCATAAATATATAAGTGCAACCGTATCACAACTCAGAATTAAGTCTCAAACAAATGTGTCATAAAACATATAGTCCAGCAGCTCTAGAGGATATGCCATGTGGTGTGAGGGAAGTGGGGAGATGGAGCGAATAATCCACCTGCAATAGTGCTCCCCTCCTTCAAACTACCCCACTCACCGATCCTCACAGTCCTCCCTGGGTTATAAAGGGGTTCCGAAGGGTCCTGTAGTGATTCTGTAGCAAGCCTTCAATGTCCACCCCGCGGGTTCCTCCGCAAGCCCGCACGAGGTCACATACAACAATAATAAAGGATAGGTGGCGGTTAAAAGTAGCAATATACACTCGGCTGTAAACAATGCAACCACTTACTATAAAGGTAGGATAAGTCAGACGTGGGTACTCAAAATGAAGTGCCGGAACTTCCTTGCGTTCCACCAAAGACCGGAAGTGCGTAATGACGCTGGCCAAAGCACCACCTGATGCGTTTCGTCGCTTGGACGTCATCGGAGGCGGTGTGGTGGAACGCAAGGAAGTTCCGGCACTTCATTTCGAGTACCCACGTCTGACTTCTCCTACCTTTATAGTAAGTGGGTGCATTGTTTACAGCTGAGTGTATATTGCTACTTTTAACCGCCACCTATCCTTTATTATTGGTGTATGTGACCTTGTGCGGGCTTGCGGAGGAACTCGCGGGGTGGACATTGAAGGCTTGCTACAGAATCACTACGGGACCCTTCGGAACCCCTTTATAACCCAGGGAGGACTGTGAGGATCGGTGAGTGGGGTAGTTTGAAGGAGGGGAGCACGATTGCATGTGGATTATTCGCTCCATCTCCCCACTTCCCTCACACCACCTGGCATATCCTCTAGAGCTGCTGGACTATATGTTTTATGGCACATTTGTTTGAGACTTAATTCTGAGTTGTGACATGGTTGCACTTATATATTTATGCATTTCTAGATTTTAGTTTATTTATTCAAGAAGTACCACAGATTTATTATTGGAATATCACATATAATAATTCTTAATATTTTTTATTTACTTGATTTAATATCACATTATTGATCAATTTATCGGCGGGATCACACAACTATATATACAATTTAAACCATAGGCACCTTTCTGCACTTTAGCACTTTATTTATTTCTGTTTACAATATGGGGAGCACTAGAGACTCCCACTAGGCAGCGCCATTTTCCACACATTTTTTTGATTCACAACTTCCAGGTGGTTTCTCTTGAAGACTTGAACTAGTTCCATTGCATGGATGTTTGCCTCCACTTCCCAAGAATTTTCCTCAGGACTGTACCCCTTCCATTTCACCAGATACTGAGTGGAGCTACCCCTCCTCCTGCAAGCCAGGGTGGCCTCGACCTCAAACTCCTCCTCTCCATTTACTAGAACCGGTTATGGTGGTCCCGTCTTTGATCCTGGAAAGGGGTCTGGAGGGACAGGCTTTAGCAGGGATGCGTGAAAGACTGGGTGGATGCGCAGAGATGGAGGGAGAACCAGTTTGTATGCCACCCTATTAATCCTTCTCTTCACCGGGAAGGGACCAATACATCTAGGCCCCAATTTCTTCAAAGGACATGCCAGCCTCAGGTTTCTGCTGGTCAACCAGACAGGAATATGCGGTTGCCGTTCTAATTCCCCCTACCTTCTCTTGCCGAAGGCTTCTTTGCTAAGTTCCAGGGTTCTGGTGAGCATGTCCTGTAGAAGCTGGTTGTTCTTCTCAAAGAACTTTATGGTCTCCTGCATACTGGTACCGTACTTTCAGGGGTCAAGTCAGGCAAGAATATGGGATGAAAGCCGTAGTTCGCCCAGAATGGAGACTGTTTGGTGGCTGAGTGGATGTTATTGTCAAAGGCGAACTCGGCCAGCGGCAGTAACGAGGCCCAATCGTCCTGAGAAAACGAGGAGAAACAACAAAGGTAATGCTCCAGAGTCTGGTTCATTCTCTCGGTTTGGTCATTGGTCTGGGGGTGATAGGCAGAGGAAAAGGACAGTTCAATATCCAGAGATGAGCATAGGGCCTTCCAGAATTTGGAGGTAAACTAGACCCCGCGGTCTGACACGATGTTAAGTGGAACTCCATGGAGACAAACAATCTCTCAGACAAAGATTTCCACTGTTTCTGTGGCAGTGGGTGTGCCCTTCATGGGCAGGAAGTGGGCCATCTTGGTCATGCGGTCTACGACCATGAAGATAGTGGTGTATCCTTTAGATGGAGGCAATTCCACAATAAAATCCATAGCTATCCGAGACCAAGGGAATTCAGGTACAGGGAGCGGATTTAAGAGGCCCCAAGCTTTGGCTTTGTCGGTTTTGTTCTGGGCACAGATGGAACATGTGTTGATATACTTCTTACAATCTTTCTCGGCTAGCGGCCACCAAAAGGAGTGCGAGAGCAGCTCGGCCGTCTTATGGACATCAAAGTGTCCAGCCAGTCATGGCAAAGCCTTAGAACATTTGGACGTTGTTCCACTGGAACAAAGATTCTGCTGCCGTACCACCATAGACCATCCCTAACCAGCAGCCTAGGATCCGAGGGGCCGGTAGATCCAGCAAGAGATCGTCTGATCTGGGACAGCAGGTCTTCCTGAAAGAGAAAAAAGTTCAGAGGAGGAAGGATTGTGTTAGGAAAAGACTGTGCTAAGGGTTAATTGCATTTGATTGTGTTTCCCTCCATTTCCTGGATGAGCAGCCCTATTTAAACTTCCTGCTTCCTGTAGCCAGTGCTGTTCGTTCTACAGCGTGTGAGTGTTTCTGAGCGTCCTGATTTCCTGTTTATCTGATCCTGAGACCCGGCTTGACCTAGACCTTGTTGATCTCTGCCTGCACCGACCCCCAGCTTGCCCAGCGACCACTCTTCTGCCTGATCCTCTTGTACTTCTGCTGCCAGCCTGTTGACGACCCTGCCTGCACCTGACGACCCCTTTTGCCTGCACCCTTTGTACCACATTGCCTGCCTGTTACCGACCCGGCCTGTACGACCATCCGCTACCTGCACGAGCTGCACCGGACCATCCTTATCACCACCAGGGATCCTGTCCAGCCCTCGTGCCCCCCTGAGCTCCTGGGCTCCCTGTCTGCTCTACCGGGGACCCTCGAACCAGGGCCGCAAGAGTGGTTGCTTCCTGCACAAGACAGACTCCACCGCCAGGTACGTGACAGATTGTATCCGGAGGGGTAGAGTTGTCGGGTTCACTGAACATCCAGGAGAGAGCATACGGTTTTATGTTCTTTGACCCTGGCCTGTAGGTTAGATGAAACAGAAACCTGGAGAAAAACAGTGTCCAACGAGCCTGACGGGGATTTAGTCTCTTGGCAGTTCTTAAGTATTCCATGTTCTTGTGGTCCGTGTATATCAGAATGTGGTGTGTGGCCCCCTCAAGTAAGTACCGCCATTTTTCGAGAGCAGATTTAATGGCCAGGAGTTCTCTATCCCCCACATCGTAATTTTTCTCAGGTGCTGATAATTTGCGGGAGAAAAATGCGACGGGATGGAGCAAAGCCTTGGAACCTTATCTCTGGGAGAGAACTGCCCCTACCACGGTTTCTGAAGCGTCCACCTCCGAGACATATGGCAAGACTGGGCCTGGGTGTTTCAGGATGGGCGCTGTTGTGAACAGTCTTTTCAGAGTCTGAAAGGCCGCTTGGGCCTCAGTGGACCAAAGGAATCGGATGTTCTGCTTTGTTAACTGCGTAATTGGGGTAATGATAGCAGAGAACCCCTTGATGAACTTTCTATAGAAATTAGCAAAGCCCACGAAGCGTTGGACCCCTTTCCTGTCTGTGGGTGCCAGCCAGTCTAAGATGGTAGAGACTTTCTGTGGAACCATATTGATATCAGTCACGGAGATGACTAGGCCGAGGAACTGGATACTGGATTGCTCGAAAGCACATTTTTCTGCCTTGGCATATAACCCATGCTGCTGGAGGTGGTTCAAAACCTTGGTGACAGTGTTCCTCAAGGGAAGAGGAGGAAATCAGGATATCATCCAGGTAGATGATCACAAATAGGTCTAAATAGTCCCAGAACACATCATTCACGAAGTGCTGGAAGGTTGCGGGGGCGTTGCACAGGCCAAAGGGCAGGACAAGATACTCGTAGTGCCCAAAACTAGTGCGGAAGGCTGTCTTCCATTCATCGCTCTCCCGGATATGGATGAGGTTGTACGCCCCATGCAGATCGAGCTTGGTGAATGAGATGGCAGACCCCAGCCTTTGAAACAGTTCCGGGACCAGAGGTAGGGGGTAACGGTCCTTGACCATAATTCGGTTGAGTTCCCGGTAGTTGATGCAAGGTCGTACAGAATGGTCCTTCTTTTCCACGAGGAATATGCCGGACCCCACGGGGGACGTGGAGGGCCGGATGAACCCCCCCTAGATTGTCATTCAAATAGGCCTTGAGGGTTTGCCAGCTCAGGTTCAGACAGGGGATAAATTCTCCCGAAAGGTACTTCCGCCCCCCGCAAGAGCTCAATGGGGCAGTCATATGGTCGGTCAGGTGGTAGTTTCTCAGCCTCCTTCTTACTAAAAACGTCCAGAAAACTGTGGTAGGCTGAGGGAACAGGCAGGCGGGTCTCAGGGTCGGAATCTAAGTCCAAACAGCCCAGGGTAGGGACTGTTTCTTCGGCCTGTTTCAGACAGGGCTGACGGCAGTACATGTATCGGAATTTGATGGCCCTGGTGATCCAATCAATACTGGGGCTGTGTGCCCGCAGCCAGGGCAGGCCTAGAATGATAGGGAAAAGCGGGGATGCTATAGCATCGAGAAGAAGCAGCTCTTGGTGGCCTTCAGCCGTGGTAGCAGGTAAGGGGGTGGTCTCGTGGGTGATCATGCCGGATTTGATGGGGGACCCATCTGCCAGGTGGATGACATTCTTGTGGGTCTTTGGCAGAAGAGGGATCTGATGTAAGGCTGCAAATGCTTCATCCACAAAGCAACTGCATGCTCCGGAATCAACAATTGCTGGGACCTGGATAGTCCCTCCGGGAAACTGCAGGGAAAGAGATCACAAGGTGAGAGACTTGACTTGGCAAAACAGGTAATTCACTAGTAGTAACCGGCAGACACTTACCGTGCTTGGCAGGGCAGAATCTCACCACAAGTCCAGGTTCCCCGCAATAGAGGCACAGGTTCAGCGAGAATCTCCATTGTCTCTCTTCAGGAGTGAGAGAGGGGCGTAGGAGCCCTATCTGCATTGGCTCAGATGTATCCGGTGGAGAGCAGGAGGAGGTTACAGAGGCAAAGGAAGTCGGTCTTGGGTAGCTGGGAACCCGAGGAAGCATCCAGGTGGGTAGCAGGGATCCCGGGGCTCTTTCGGTGCAGCGTTCTCTGAGATGCCAGTCGACCTGGATAGCAAGGTTGATGAGTGTCCAGAGTTGGAGGTACCCCCACACGGGCCAGCTCATCCTTGAGGGATTCAGACATGAAATTCGGCCAAATAGTCTTCCGCGGTACGGCGGCCCTGCTGGAGGGTGTGTAGCGTGGCTGCCTGGTGGGGGTCTTCATAGAGCCGGGCCATAGCTTGGAAGAACAGTCGGTGTAACCAGGCCTGGGCTCCTCCTGTAGCAGTGAAATGACAAGTCCCACCTTCGTGGCCTCTAGGGAGAAGGTGCGGGGTTGGAGGCCAAAGTACAATAAGCATTACGGAAGGCCCTTAATTTGCGGTGGTTCCCAGAAAACGTATCCAGCAGGGGGATTTTGTGTTCAGAAGGTAGGGCCACAATGGTGCGGCTTAGCTACTCCTTGGAGCTGCAGGTGCAGCAAGCTCCTGGACCCATTCTTCCAGCCCGGTGTAGCCTTCCTGCAGGTTCTTGACTGCCTGTGTGAGGCCAGCAAGGTGGACACACAGTTCATCCATAGCAGAGGGTGCTCCCTGTGCAGACTCAGACATGGCTGTCCATTGCTGTCACGCATTTGATGGTGGAGTCTGTCTTATGCAGGAAGCAACCACTCTGGTAGGACTGACAGGGAGTTCGGGAGCACAGGGGGGCACGAGGGTTGGACTGGTTCACTGGTGGTGGTGTGAGAGGTTTGGTAGAGGCTCGTGCAGATAGTAGTATAGTGGTACAGGCTGGGGTCGGCAACTGGCTGGCAAAGCGGTACAGACAGAAGAGTAGTCAGGTACAGGCAGGGTCGTTAACAGGGTACACAAGGATCAGGCAGAAAAGTTGTCGTGGGCAAGCTGGGGTTCGGTGCAGGCAGAGATCAATTAAGGTCAAAGACAAGCCGGGTCACAGGAACAGATAATCAGGATACAGGTCACTCTGGAACACACAAATGCTGTAGAGCGGACAGCACTGGCTGCAGGGTGCTGTCTGCTTAAATGGGGCCGTTTGGCGCCATTGCTGGCGCACATGTGCACGGGCCCAGTTTCAAGGTCACAGTCATTTCCTAACAGATGCAAAGTGTCAAGATGAATTGTCTGTTCCCCTCCCCAGGGTTTTTTTTCAGCCTTGGGTAGCCCTGCACTCACAGCTCGCCACTTACATTTTAAGGCCTCATACACACGGGCGTATGTTAAAAAATAAGCAAAATGTCGGGTCCGACATCAGGGAAAAATCAGCGTTTTTTTGCGTTATGCATCGGCGTTAGTGAGCGTTGGCGTCAATAGGCGTTTTAAAAAAAAATCCTCTGCTATTTTTCAACCTGAAAATGTTGGCATCAAAAACGCTGGTTAACGTCGGCACGGCGTTGGTGAACGTTTTGCGGCGTCGACGTCAAAAATGCCAAAATGTTACAGCCTCGGAACGCGTTGCCCGTGGGTTCTACTTTCAGCTCACTAACGGCATTGCCCTCTACAGCTCAAAAACGTCTGCATTTTTATGGGGCCATTGACTAACATGGAGAGCAGTAAAAAACGCCAAAAAACGTGGCGTCAAAAAACGTCCGTGTGTGTGTATGAGGCCTAAAACACAAAAGCCCGACTTCTGAAGCTGAAAGTGAAAGTAACAGCTCGGCTCCTTCAACAGCCTCCCGGCTCTGCACTTAGGACAAATTCTGGACTGGCTGACTGCAGTGTCCAAGGGGAGGAAGGAGGAAGGGGGTGAGCTGCACCATAATCCTTATCTCCTTCCTGCTTGGGGAGTCCAGGAGCTGAAAATGAGTGTGCGCCTAGTGCACTGAAAGGGAGAAGGAAGCTTTATCTGCAGTGGATAGAAGAGCCAGCTACAGAAAGGTGCTTCTTTTACAAAGGTAAACATGTGGAAGATGGTGGAGCTTTGGGGAGGGGGGGTGCAGAGGATAGAGGGTTGTGTATGTGTGGGGGGAGGGGGGTGCAGAGGTTATAGCTGAGGAGAGGGGCAATAGCAGTCTCCTGCACTCTGTATGTAACGCACTCCAGAACCATACACTGTGCCTAGCACTCTCCTGCACTCTCTACATAACGCACTCCAGAACCATAAATGACGAGGTTCAATGTGATGTAAAGTTGGTGTGTTTTTACTTTGCCCCCCCTCCGGTCCACCCTGGGAAGTATTCCCTGGCCCATGAGGATGTAATTTCTGATAAAATACATTAAACAGAGCATGCAATCTGATGCATGCGGGCTGTACTGCATGACTCTCTGTACATACCATGCTGTTGTTTATTTTTGTGAGTATTATTCTATTAATACATTTAGAATATGTTTACAGTATGTGAGGATTGTCTTCTCTTTAATATGGTTATGCTATAAATCATTGCTGTGGAGTCCATGAGTAGTGAAGGAGTTTGCTGGTGGAGCTTATTGCATTCCATTTTAACCCATTGTTTAGGGAGAAGTGCATTATACCTGTAATGTTTTATCCTCTGGTAAAGGGATATATAATCTGTGTTGGTGAAGTTTTGGGCGGGAATTTCCTGCATTCACGGCTCTGTCCCGCCATACAGGTGCTTTGTCCGCATAATTATGTTGATTGTACGTTAAGTTCTGGCTCAAAAGGACCTGCGGCAGTGTGATCTTTCAGCACAGGCAGGGATTGGTGGACAAGCCGGTTGGATGTGCACTGTGCAGAAAATTAAAAATTCGAAAATTCGGAAATCTGAAAATATGAAATTTGGAAAATGCGATAATTGGAAATCCAAAATTCGGAAAATCCGAAATTGGAAAATTCGAAAATCGAAAAATCCGAAATTCGGAAATTCAGTAATTTGAAAATCGGAAAATCCGAAATTTGAAAATCCGATAGTTTCAAAATCTGAAATAACTAGTAACTATTACTAACTATTCAATTATAGGTATTGGATTTTCCTTTTGGCTGTTTAAAGGACATTCCAATACTAATAATTGAACAGTTATTAGTTAGTTATTTCGAATTTTCAGATTTTCTTTCTTATTTTCGAATTTCCAAATTTCCGATTTACTGAATTTACTAATTTTCTTTCTTATTTTAGAATTACAGAATTTTCGGATTTTCGAATTCTCTACTTCCGATTTTCCTATTTTTCAAATTTCGGATTTCGACATTTTCAAATTTCCAATTACCGAATTTTCGAATTAGATCAAATTATAGAATTTTGGAAAACTTTTGAATTTTTGAATTATCTACTTCTGATTTTCCAAATTTCAGAATTTCAAATTTAGGCATTTTCGTATTTCAAATGACCAAATTTTCAAAAATTTCAGAACTTTCACATTCAGAATGAGAAAATTAATGCATTTTCAAAAAAATTTAGAATTTTCGAATTACGATTTTGAAAAATTTCCACATTTTTGAATTCCGAATTTGAAAATTTCAGAATTTCCGATTTCTGAAAAAAACAATAAAACGAAAACTAACAAAATTTTCGGCCATGCACATGTCTAGAGGTCCTCTCTAGAAGTTCGGGTTCTGCTGGTTCGGCCGAACTTTGGGACAAAGTCTGGGTTCGGGTCTTGACTGGACCCAAACTTTGACACGGACCCCAAATCCCATTGAAATCAATGGGGACCCAAACTTTTAGGCACAGAAATGGCTGTAACAAAGTCCTGGAAAGACCTAGAGATCTGCAAAAGAAAGGAAAATGGGGGTAAGGGTTGGACAAGTGCCCTACAAAGAAATGGGTATAGGGAAATAACTTAAAATAATTTTTAACCTAAAATCACATAAAAAAAATCAAAAATGGAGGTGGATGTAGAGTTGGAGGTTGAGGAGGCGGTGAAAAAGGCGGTGGTGGAGGAGGAGGAGGTAGCCAACACTGTTTTTTTTATTTTTGGAATTTTTTGTTTGTTTTTTAAACCAGCAATGTAGATGCACTTTTTAATTTTGTGCAAGAAACAGTAGGTGGAGGTAAAAACTAAAAAAAATACACTAAAATCCAATTTTTAATAAAATTCAATAAAGGGATATGGGTAAAGAAACATCCCGTGAACAGGTTGGGAATGGGGGTAAAAGGAAAGAAAACGTCTAGAGATCCAGAAAGGTCCTGAAACAATGTCGGTAAAGACACGGATTTTCAAACCCAGGGGTAACTAAAGTTACCCTAAACCCCAGGCACAGTTTCAAACCCAGGTCAGTTCTGGGCTTGGGTCTGAAACAGGGTTTCAAGCCGGCTTGGTCGTCTTGGGCTTGAAGATCTCTCCTGGAG
>BLSH010030658.1:2211872-2257965 GCA_018402905.1 Glandirana rugosa
GGGGAGGACAGCGCCAGAGATCAGGTGACTATAGCAGACTGTTTTTTTCTATTTGTTTTTTATAGCTGCATTGGGATCCATTTTTATGTAATTTGGCTTTAACCCATTGAGCCTCGGAAGGATTTACCCCCTTCCTGACCAGAGCACTTTTTGCAATTCTGCACTGCGTCGCTTTAACTGACAATTGCGCGATTGTGCATCATTGTACCCAAACAAAATTGATGTCCTTTTTTCCCACAAATAAAGCTTTCTTTTGGTGGTATTTGATCACCACTGTGGGTTTTATTTGTTGTGCTATAAACAAAGAAAGAAAAAAAACAATATTTTTTACTTTTTGCTATAATACGTGTCCGAAAAAATTACAAAAACACAAATGTATTCATCAGTTTAGGCCGATATATATTCTTCTACATATTTGTGTAAAAAAATAGCAATAGGCATATATTGATTGGTTTGCACAAAAGTTGCCACATTTGCCAACTATGAGAATTGATTTATGGCGTTTTTACTGTTTTTTTTCCTTACTAGTATTGCAATTTTTATCGAGACTGCGACATTGCCACAGACAGATCGGACATTTTTGCCACTTTTTTGGGACCATTGACATTTATACAGCGATCAGAGCTAAATATTTTTAAACATTTTTCTCTTACCCTTAGCCTTGTCAGCCTGCAACAGAAAGTGTTGTTATTGGCAGGATCTCCAGGTAAAAAACGTTGTAATATATTCAGAAATAATTATTAGCTATATAAAACTGTATACTGTGAGCCATGATGCCAAACATACTGAGAAATAGAATTTTGGTTTACATACACTTTAAATACAGGAGCCCCTATATTTACATTACAAGTATTTCATATCCTAGATTGCAAAAAAAGCACGTTATTAAACCGGTTCTAATGTAATGAATTCTTTGCATTAAGGTAAAAAGCTTTCCACTGCCTGTTCCCCCCTCCTCAACACACTTAGTCTACCCCACTGCCCGGCTGCGGGTCTTCTCTACCCATCATTGCCATTGGTATTGGTATGGTCATCAGGTAAGGTCATCAGGTTATTCTAAAGGGTAATGATCTGGCCCAAGTAGGAAGCAGGGTAAGCCAAAATAAGTTTTTTGAACAGTAGTGGCCTATGAATAGCCAAAGTAGAGCAGCTTAGAGAATACAGCAAGATAAAGTATTTTACTGCCATGGGCCTGTAATAGTCTCCTTCTGTCCTACGCCCCATGAATGTGGCCTAGGGTTGCCACCTTTTCTTTAACACTTTAGCCCCGGAAGGATTTCACACTTTAGGACCAGAGCCCTTTTTGCGATTCGGCACTGCATCTCTTTAACTGACAATTGCGCAGTTGTGCGACGTTGTACCCAAACGAAATTTGCGTCCTTTTTTTCCCACAAATAGAGCTTTCTTTTGGTGGTATTTGATCACCGCTGCGTCATTTCTGATCGCCGCTATAAACAAAAGAAGAGCGACAATTTTGCAAAAAAAACCCAAATTTCTTTCTTTTTGCTAAAATACAAATCCAAAAAAAAATATAAAAAAACATTTTTTTTCATCGGTTTTGGCCAATTTATATTCTTCCTCATATTTGATTTGATACATGAAAAAAAATTGCAATCAGCGTTTATTGATTGGTTTGCGCAAAAGTGGTTGCGTTTACGGATGATGAGAATTCATTTCTGGGGTTTTTATTTTTTTTTTATTTTTTACTAGTAATGGCGGCGATCTCACTGGGCGCGCGCTCACTGGGCTCGATCTCGCGGCCGCCGTCATATAACGGCGATCGGTGCAATCGAGCCACACTGTCGCCGTCAAATGCCAATCAGCCGTCGGCAAGCGGTTAAGTCAAACCTGAACACTTTAGTGACACACAACATTTTTTTTTTGTAGTATACCCTATAGCATTGTAAAAGATCTGGTATCTTTGGGTGCTCCAAGGAGAGTAGCAATGCCCCCACTGCCCCTCCTATCCAGGTGTGACAGCAAGGCTGCACAGGCCTCCTGTAGTGTAGAGAGCCACAGTGATTCAAAACCCGGACTGCATAGGTGAATCCCAAACAGGTGGCAACTCTAATGTGGCCTGTGCAGATACAAACAAGCTCCAGTCATCCTGGTGCATCTCTATGTGCTCTCTTTGAGGTATCAGAGTGTGTAATTCATTTACAATCTGCCTCTATGCTCTGTTGTGTTATATTAGGCTGTTTACCATGAGCTGGGACCTGGGAGCAACATATATGTTTAGTCTGTAGTTGTCAGTTCTTGGGGAGATGCGTAAACACCCAGTTGCACGTTGAACTCTGTCCTAACATAGGCCCAATTAGAGAACCTGCTTTTCAAAACTCTATACCTGCATTAATGTAACTAGCAACCATCTTGACTAATGGCTCCAGGCACCTCATTCATAGCCAGGGTAGATATAAATTGTAGGTAGAGGAAGCTATATATAGAGAAGGTTTGAAAACGCACATGCCTCTTTATGGCTTCACTGGCTGTACTGTATGTACATGCAATTTTGTATTCGCCATTAAGAAATATGTTGCTTTCATATATATAAAGGGCAAGAGAGAGATTAAAAAAAAAAAAAAAAAAAAAGATATATATATATATATACAGTAGATATTTGTAATAGTTCAAAGTTCAAACACTCAAATACTGTAGGCAAATAATGCACAATTATTTTATTAGCTGGGGATAAACATTTTAACATTTTCAGCATCAGTAGTCTTTTTGTCTATGTGAAAGCTGCAAAAGAGAAAAAGGTATGCCTTCTAATTTATTTAGACAGATAGGATAATAAAAGGCATCTCATTTAGGTCACAGTAGGCCATTTCATAATGAAATCTTTAGAGATGAGACTTGTAGAAGTAAAGAAAAATATTCACTTGTCTACAACTTCATAATGTTAACAGTCTTATTTGCTATTTCCTTATTCTTGCTACTGTACATTTTCATTTCTGAAGATGTTGCCAAGAAAGCAGTCTACACCAGCTTGAAACCACAAAAAAACAATTAAATAGCTCAAGGCAAACTACTATTATTTCAGGGTTGCATTTATTCGTTTTGGTTAAATTTGTAGTTGAAATTGCTGAAAAACAGAATGCCTGGTAATCTGTATGCAATGTCTGACAAGTGCTCGTGTTATTTTTACACTATGTTTTTCTTTGTTTTGTACTTTGTGCAGTTTATTGTGGGAATGTGAACTCTTTACGCAACTTTGTATCCCAAAGAGTAGGGCCAGTTTTATACAAAATGGGGTCCTGGCTAAAATTAAAGTGAGGCCCTGTATGTTAAAATTCAGTATTATGTGGCACATGTGGCTCATTAAGGCGTAAAGCAAATATGAACAGTGAGGTCTATAATGGTCAGTCGTGTGAGATGCAAAATTAGTGTTTTTTTTAAGAGTTATGGTTGAGGCTAGGTGCACACTAGTGCAGCTGCGACTCAGTCTGATTTTCATTGAGATTTTGCAGCGCTATAATGGTGCACTTTTGATGAGTTTTTCATGTCACTGCATTTTTTTTGCAAGCGAAGGAGACTGCTCAATTCACAGATGCTGGTTGTTAAAAAGCCTGCACCTGCTGGCATCCTAACAACCAGTGACTCCGCCATCTTATGACCCAAAATTAACATGGTCACACATGGTCAGTGACATCGCCTGGTGACCCCTGGTGGTGCGAGGCAAGCAACAAGATCGGTTGGGTGTCGGCAGGCAGGTTTTTCTCTGTGTGGGTCATTCATGATTTTCGTGGATCTATATCACTGGGTGACATGATTGACAGGGGAAGTATAATGAGGGACTTTTTTTTTAGTATGGGGTCCCCTTCAAAATCAATACAAGAAATGAAGGGTCCCCACACCATGTTTTAAAAAATATTTTAAATGAGAGGGCATCTTCCTTTACATTCTTCAGTCGCTTGATAATCCCCAGCAGAATGACACAGTGATAAGTCACTGGTTCTTAGGGAGCTGGTGGGCGGCAGCTCCTAACAGCCAGTACACAACTCGGGCAAAAATGCATGAACAAGTGCTCTTTGTGCATCTCCGTTAAAGTCTATTGGGCAAAAATGTGCAGCAACTGCACCAAAGTAGCATAGGACCCTTTTCCAAAAACATGCTGTGCTGCACTGATGTGAACGGGCACCATAGAGAATAATGTTACATAGTTACATAGTTAGTGAGGTTGAAAAAAGACTCGAGTCCATCAAGTTCAACCCATGTGTGTGCTTTAATGTCAGTATTACATTGTATATCCCTCAATGCTTTGGTCCCTTAGGTGTGCATCTAGTAGTTTTTTGAATTTATCTACACTACTGGCAGAGACCACTGCTTGTGGAAGAGAATTCCACATTCTCACTGCTCTTACCATAAAGAAACCTCTACGCATTTTAAGGTTAAACTGCCTTTCCTCTATTCTTAGTGAATGGCTGCGTGTCTTTGTGTACTCCCTTGCACTGAACAGTTTTGTCCCTATAGTGGGGTCACCAGTACAGTATTTGTACATTAAAATCATATCCCCTCTCAAGCGTCTTTTCTCCAGAGAGAATAAGTTTAGTGCTTGTAATCTTTCCCCATAACTAAGGTCTTCCAATCCCTTAATTAGCTTTGTGGCCCTTCTCCGAACCCTTTCCAATACCTGGACATCCTTCCTGAGGACTGGTGCCCAGAACTGGACGGCATACTCCAGGTGTGGCCTCACCAGAGACTTGTATAGTGGGAGAATAATTGATTTATCCCTGAAGTTAATCCCTTTCTTGATGCATGCCAACACTTTGTTAGCTTTGCTTGCAGCAGCTTGGCATTGCATGCCACTGCTGAGCCTATTCTCCACCAGGACCCCTAGGTCTTTTTCCATCCTAGTTTCCCCGAGGGGCTCCCCCCCTAGTGAGTAGTTAGCGTTCAGGTTCTTGGTACCCAAATGCATTATCTTACATTTTTCAACGTTAAAACTTATTTGCCATTTGCCTGCCCACCCCAATAATTTGTTCAGATCTTCTTGCAAAGTTTCCACATCCTGTGGAGATTTTATTGCCCTGCTTATCTTGATATCATCTGCAAATATTGAGATTGAGCTCCTCACCCCGTCCTCCAAATCATTTATGAATAAATTGAAAAGGATTGGTCCCAGGACAGAACCTTGGGGAACTCCACTTTCTACACCAGACCATTCTGAGTATTCCTCATTTATCACCACCCTCTGGACTCTCCCCTGCAGCCAGTTTTCAATCCAGGTACTCACCCTTTGATCCATGTTGAGGGACCTTAGTTTGTACAGTAAACGTTTATGGGGAAATGTATCCAACGCCTTCGCAAAATCCAGGTACACCACGTCTACAGGCCTTCCTTTATCTAGGTGGCAGCTCACCTCCTCATAGAAGGTTAATAGATTGGTTTGGCAAGAGCGATTCTTCATGAACCCATGTTGATTACCGCTAATGATACCGTTCTCATTACAATAATCATGTATATAATCCCTTATTATTCCCTCCAAGAGCTTGCATGTTATTGATGTTAAGCTAATGTGATTTCCATTGTCATGCGATTCTGTTGCATCGGTCATTGCAGTAGTGTGAACCAGGCCTAAATAGTGATAAACCTTTTAGCCTTGTCAGCAGTATAGCAACTCACCTAAAATAGCCATGACACAGATACATCAGCCAGAGAGAGTACAGTGTGAATGATAAGGTGCTGGTCTAAGGAGAAGGCCTCAGGAAGGTAGGTGGATGGTTGGTGCTGTTGGTTACTACCAGGGTGAAAGATCAGTGTCCACTTTTTTAAATTGGTATCAAAGATTTGTTTTTTGTCTTTTTAAATAATGAACATGTTATACTTATCTGCTCCGTGCAGTGATTTTGCACACAGCATCTCCAAATCTCTTCTTTTCGGGTCCCCCGTCAGCGCTCCTGGCTCCTCCTACTCAAACAGTGCCCCCAAAGAAAGCCGCTTGCCCTGGGGGCGCTGCTGCATGCTTGCTTCCGAGCCGCTGCTCTATGCTTCCATAAGACTCATAGAGCTGAGGCTTGGCCCCGCCCCCTCACTCTCTCCTCATTGGCTCACTGACTGCGATTGACAGCAGTGGGAGCCAATGGGTTCTAGCTGCTGTCTCAGTCAATCAGGGAGAGTCCCAGGACAGCCAAGGATACCATGAACATCGCTAGATCAGAGGGATGGTAGATGGGAGAGGGAGGTAGAGGGAGATCTCAGGTAAGGATTGGGGGGGGGGGGCTGGGCCTCTCCTAACAGAAGGTTTTTTACCTTCATGCATTGAATGCATGAAGGTAAACAACCCTCATGCCTTTAGAACCACTTTAACTTATTCTGGACTTCTTTCTGGGCATGATACAAATGCCCTGAAAAACTATAATAAAGTATACATGATCTACAGTATATAGCAGGCCCTGATTCACTCCCCTCCATAGTTCATATTGGCAGTCCTACAGCAGTGTCATTTGCAGCTACTGCTGTGAAAAACTGGACTTCTGAACGGTGTAAACACCATTCAGAAGTCTCTTTCAGAGATACTGCAGATCATAGAGGTGGCCTTGACCTGCACATGATGTTAAAGCAACCATACTATACATACCATAACATAACATTCTCTAAAAGACATCTTTTTTCAAATGTAACCCCTTATTAACCCTTTGTTAATTCTAATTAGCCCTAATAAACCACTTATTCTCTCTTCAACTATTATTTTTGTGTTAATCAATTTTATTTTATCATTTCTATATTTATATATTTTTTTATGTCCTTGTGATTTTAGGGACTCTATCCTGTGATATATAAATCATTACTTCCATCTTCGATATGCAAGCAATTCTCAAAAGCCATTCTTTCATAGAGGGAGTATATTTGGAGCGCCAGTGAACTGGATGCATCACCATGTATGCTTTTTATCTACAGTAACATAAGTTGTTTTAAATATCACATTGATCTACAGAATCTGCAGTCTGTGACAACATTGGACCATGCACAATTAGATGTACTTTTGAAATTACATTAATCTGTTAAAGGTTAAATGAAAATGTAGGGACTGGTTTTAGAACTATTATAAGTATAAGAGTTTAGTTTAAGGGTTAGGTTAAGATTTAGGGTCCCATGTGTCCATCGTTTAGGCCTCATGCACACAGGACGTTTTTACAGCTGCTTCTAGGGGTGTCTGACTTTTTTTTACAACTTAAAAACAACCCTCCATGTTAGCCTATGGTCTCATGCACACACAGGCTTTTAGGAGCTGTAAGTGGCACTTTTAAGCTCCAAAAAAAACCTAGGAACAGCGTGTTCTGATGACCGGCGCTAGAGCTGTAAAAACGCCTGATGCCGGTAAAAGTGGCTTAACGCTGAATGCAGCCATGTTAAGCCTCGTCAGGCATTTCTCATGCCTCTATTCAAAATCAATGGTTCCCTACGGGAGCCCATTGATTTGAATAGAAGTCGCACCAGAAGTCAGATCATGATGATCCGACTTGTGGCGTGGCTTGGGTGCTGAGGATCTTACAGTGGAACCAAAAAAGAAACTGGCGTGGAGTTCCCCCCCCCCCAAGACGATATTAGACCCTTCGGTCTAGTATGGATTTTAAGGGGAATACCTACGCCAAAAAAAATGGCGTGGGGTCCCCCCAAGATCCATACAAGACCCTTATCCAAGCTTGCAGTCCGGCGGGTCAGGAAAGCTTGCTCGCCCCCCCTCCTGGACCATACCAGTCCACATGCCCTCAACATGGGGGGTAGGTGCTTTGGGGCAGGGGCGGGCCTGCTCTCCCCCACCCCAAAGCACCTTGTCCCTACGTTGATGGGGACAAGGGCCTCTTCCCAACAACCCTGGCCAGTGGTTGTTGGGGTCTGCGGGGGGGCTTATAGGAATCTGCAAGCCCCGTTTAACAAGGGGGCTCCCAGATCCCGGCCCCTCACCCTATCTGAATGAGTAATGAGAAAAAAAGTGTCAAGCAATGAAAACACTACACAAATTTTTAAAGTAATTTATTAAGACAGCTCCGGCGTCTCTTCCGATTTCTTTTCCCTCTGGTGATGTCTTCATCCTCCGGTTCTTCTTTCCTCTCTGCGCTGCCTTTTCCGCCTTTCCGGTTCTTCTCCTCTCTGCGCTGTCTTCCCCTCTCTGCCTCTGCCGGGTCTCTTCCCTCCACTGCCTTCTCCCTCTGTTCTTCCTCCAATGTTGTCTCGATGCGCTCTCCCGATGTAATGCTAGGTCCGCCATGTGCCAATACTTATATAGCCATGGGGCGGGGCCACCATCACTGTCTAATTATGCGCCTAACTATGATGTCATAAGGGGCGGGGCCCCCATATGATGTCACTGGGTGGCCCTGTCCCATGACTATATTAGTATTGGCACATGGTGGGAGAACAGAGGGAGAAGACAGCGGAGAGAAGATACCTGGCAGAGGCAGAAGACAGTGCAGAGAGATGAAGAACTGGAGAGTGGGAGAAGACAGCGCAGAAAGGAGGCTCCTCCTGCCCCAAAGCACCCACCCCCCCATGTTGAGGGCATGTGGCCTGGTATGGTCCAGGGGGGCACTCGCTCGTCCCCCCCCTTTCCTGACCTGCCGGGCTGCATGCTCGGATAAGGGTCTGGTATGGATCTTGGGGGGACCCCACACCATTTTTTTTGGTGTAGGGGTTCCCTCTAAAATCCATATCAGACCAAAGGGTCTGGTATCGTCTTGGGGGGAACCCCATGCCAGGTTTTTTTTTTCATTTTGGCGAGGGGTTCCCCTTCAAGATTCTCAAAGCACAAGCCGCACTGCAAGTCGGATCATCATGATCTGCCTTCTGGTGCGACTTCTGTTCAAATCAATGGGCTCCCATAAGGAACCATTGATTTTGAACAGAGGCAGAGAAACACAGCTAAAAGCTAGCGGGGCTAAACGCGCATTGACGACAATGCAAAATGCTGCTAAAATTGTGTTTTTAACAACGCTTTTTCCTGGCATCAGAAGTAGCTTTGCAGCTCGTTTTTCGAATGCCCCGTGTACATGAGGTCTTAATCATTTTTACTGTGTTGCACCAAACATTGTTGGCAGCATGCTGGAGATCTGTACTGCTGATAACACAAACAGCAGCCATCTGGATCTGGGTACAATAGATATGTCACTACTAACATATTTTCCATTTAAGCAATCAAACATTATTAATAATAATATTATGGAAGTATAATAATAGTTTCAGGAGCTTTTAGGAAATAGTGCTGTCATATACAGTACGCTGACACATTTTAAAGCACAGCAGTATGATTTAAAAATGTGCCCTCTGCTTTTCATGCTTCAGTACTCTGAAGTAAGTGAAGCTCCATTAATTTTAATACAATCGTCAAATGTAAAGTACCCTACTGGTACCTAGCCTGCTTATTCTTGCTTATCCCTGCAGGCTCCATGTACAGTTTTGCTCATAAGTTTACATACCCTGGCAGAATTTATGATTTTTTGGCCATTTTTCAGAGAATATGAATGATAACACAAAAACATTTCTTTCACTCATGGTTAGTGTTTGGCAGAAGCCATTTATTAACAAGCAACTGCTTTTACTCTCTTTAAATCCTAATGACAACAGAAACTATCCAAATTATCCTGATCAAAAGTTTACATACCCCGGTGATTTAGACATGATAACATACACACAAGTTGGCACAAAGAGGTTTGGATGGCTATTAAAGGTAACCATCCTCACCTGTGATCTGTTTGCTTGTAATTAGTCTGTGTGTATAAAAGGTCAATGAGTTTCTGGACTCCTGACAGACCCTTGCATCTTTCATCTAGTGCCGCACTGACATTTCTGGATTCTGAGTCATGGGAAAAGCAAAATAATTGTCAAAGGATCTGCGGGAAACGGTAGTTGAACTGTATAAAACAGGAAAGGGATATAAAAAGATATCCAAGGAATTGAGAATGCCAATCAGCAGTGTTCAAACGCTAGAAAATTAGGGGTTCTGTTAAAACCAAACCACAGTCAGGTAGACCAACTAAAATTTCAGCCACAACTGCCAGGAAAATTGTTCAGGACCCAAAGAAAACCCCACAAATTACTTCAGGTGAAATACAGGACTTTCTGAAAACATGTGGTGTGGCTGTTTCACAATGCACAATAATAGGCACTTGAAGAAAGATGAGCTGCATGGTCGAGTCACCAGAAGAAAGCCATTACTACGCAAATGCCATGAAGTATCCTGCTTAAAATACAATACAGCACATAGACAAGCCTCAAACTTTCTGACACAAGGTCATTTGAAGTGATGAGACCAAAATTTAGCTTTTTGGCCACAACCATAAACTCTACATTTGGAAACGAGTCAACAAGGCCTGGGAAACACGGAGGTGGATCGCTGATGTTTTGGGGATGTGTGAGCTACAAAGGCACAGGGAATTTGGTCAAAATTGATGGGAAGATGTAAGCAGTATGTTATCAAAAAATACTGGAGGAATATTTTGCATTCATCAGCCAGGAAGCTGCATATGGGACATACTTGGGCATTCCAACATGACAATGATCCAAAACACAAGGCCAAGTCAACCTGTCATATGCTACAGCAGGATAAAGTGAAGTTTCTGGAGTGGCCATCTCAGTCTCCTGACCTCAATATCATTGAGCCACTCTGGGGAGATCTCAAATGTGCAGTTCATGCAAGACAGCCCAAGAATTTCCAGAAGCTGGAGGCTTTGTGCTAAGAGGAATGGGCAGCTTTACTATCTGAGAAGATAAAGAGCCTCATCCACAAATACCACAAAAGACTTCAAGCTGTCATTGATGTTAAAGGGGGCAATAAATGGTATTAAGAACTGGGGTATGTAAACTGTTGATCAGGATCACCTGGGTAGTTTCTGTTGTCATTATGTTTTTAAAAGAGTAAACACAGTTGATTGATAACTAATGGCTTCAGCCAAACACTAGCCGCGAGTGAAAGAAAAGTTTTTGTGTTATCATTCATATTCTCTGAAAAATGGCCAAAACTGTAAAATTATGAGCACAACTGTATATCAAAAGACATACAATATTCCTGTATCACTGAGAGTGAAAATAAAACCAATCTGAGTGCACCAGATAGTGCAGATAAAAACTCAATATAATTAAATGTAAATGTAGCACCCCATAGAACTACTGTCCTGTTAAATGTAGTTTTTGACCACCCTGTAAGCAGAGAGAGCACTGTTTGATTAGTTAGCTCTGCTCTGGGCTCTATAGGTATGGGCTCAATTACTTACCCCTGTCTCCCAGCTCAAACTAGGACACAGTGGGTGGGAGAATATGACCCTAGCCTGCATGTTAATATCTCCCCAGCCAGTCCCTGGTCAATATGGCAGGTGACCAGCAGGGGGCCGAGAGGGGTATAAAGGGGCTAGAGTCTAGAGCCAAAGTCTTATTCCTGGGGGAATAAGAACCAACCTGGGGGTTGTGACACCCCTCAGAAATACCCTCAAAATAAAAAGCACAAAAAAATATGCACTGACTGTTCTCTGACTGATTGGAAAATGTTGTGTGTCTGGCTGCTGTTGCTTATTAGGGAATGGAATCCAGGATCAAATCACCAAACCAATTCCATCTGTGGGCTACATAAATAATTTGCACTTACAAAGAACTTACTTGATCGCAGCATACAACCAGTCAGATCAACTCACATCAGATGTCAAAAAGGAAAAGGATGTGATGGAAAAGGTCTGCAAAGGACACTAAATGGGTTAATAAGCCAAAAGTCATCATGAATGATGTACCCTGGATAGAGACTAAACTGGCAACCTGGAAAAAAGTACCTCTCGTTTACATACTGTATTTCAGGGAACTGCCCCTTCATCAGAGTGGCAGACAAGAAGTGTCAAGAACACTTACAGTGCCTCGAAAAAGTATTCATACCCCTCAAAATTTTCCACATATTGTCATGTTACAACCAAAAACGTAAATGTATTTCATGTGATAGACCAACACAAAGTGGCACATAATTGTGTAGTGGAAGTAAAATGATAAATGGTTTTCAAATTTTTTTACAAATAAATATCTGAAAAGTGTGGCGTGCATTTGTATTCAGCCCCCTTTACTCTGATACCCCTAACTAAAATCTAGAGAAACCAATTACCTTCAGAAGTCCTTTAATTAGTAAATAGAGTCCACCTGTGTGTAATTTAATCTCGGTATAAATACAGCTGTTCTGTGAAGCCTTTAGAGGTTTGTTGGAGAACCTTAGCGAACAAACAGCATCATGAAAGCCAAGGAACAGACCAGACAGGTCAGGGATAAAGTTGTGGAGAAGTTTAAAGCAGGGTTAGGTTATAAAAAAATATCCCAAGCTTTGTACATCTAACACTGTTCCATCAATCATCAGAAAATTTAAAGAGTATGGCACAACTGCAAACCTACCAAGACATGGCCGTTCACCTAAACTGACAGGCTGGGCAAGAAGAGCATTAATCAGAGAAGCAGCCAAGGCGCCCATGGTAACTCTGGAGGAGCCGCAGAGATCCAAAGCTCAGGTGGGGGAATCTGTCCACAGGGCAACTATTAGTCGTGCACTCCACAAATCTGGCCTGTATGGAAGAGTGGCAAGAAGAAAGGCATTGTTGAAAGAAAGCCATAAGAAGTTTCATTTGCAGGTTGTGAGAAGTTATGTGGGGGACACAGCAAACATGTGGAAGAAGGTGCTCTGGTCAGATGAGACCAAAATTTTACTTTTTGGCCTAAAAGCAAAATGCTATGTGTGACGTAAAACGAACACTTCACATCACCCTGAAGACACCATCCACACCGTGAAACATGGTGGTGGTAGCATCATGTTGTGGGGATGCTTTTCTTCAGCAGGGACAGGGAAGCTGGTCAGAGTTGATGGGAAGCTGGATGGAGCCAAATACAGGGCAATCTTAGAAGAAAATCTGTTAGAGTCTGCAAAAGACTTGAGACTGGGGTGGAGGTTCACCTTCCAGCAGGCAACAACATTCATGTGTTAGAATGGCCCAGTCAAAGTACAGACCTGAATCCAATTGAGAATCTGTGGCAAGACTTGAAAAGTGCTGTTCACAGGCGCTCTTGATCCAATCTGACAGAGCTTGAGCTGTTTTGCAAAGAAGGATGGGCAAAAATGTCACTCTCTAGATGAGTGTTTTTCAACTCCAGTCCTCAAGGCACACCAACAGGTCATGTTTTCAGGATTTCCATGAGTTTGCACAGGTGATTTGATCAGTTTCACTGCCTTAGTAATTACCACAGCTGTTTCATCTGAGGGAAATCCTGAAAACATGACCTGCTGGTGTGCCTTGAGGACTGGAGTTGAAAAACACTGCTCTAGATGTTCAAAGCTGGTAGAGACATACCCCAAAAAGACTTGCAGCTGTAATTGCAGAAAAATGTGGTTGTACAAAGTATTGACTCAGGGGGGCTGAATACAAATGCATGCCACACTTTTCACATATTTATTTGTAAAAAAATGTGAAAAACATTTATTTTCCTTCCACTTCAAAATTATGCGCCACTTTGTGTTGGTCTATCACATAAAATCCCAATAAAATGCATTTACATTTTTGGTTGTAACATGACAAAATGTGGAAAATTTCAAGGGGTATGAATACTTTTTCAAGGCACTGTAAATGCAAACAGACCAGCTCCCATTCAGGCTATAGCATTCTGGATGTGTATTGGGTGTTCAGTGTGCTTTTTCATCACTGCTTGCTATCCCTCCTTTCGGTGTATAAAAGTGACCTGACATTTGAGGTGGTTGGTGAAAAATGCCGAGCTGAAGTTACTGCACATACGCTATGGCCACATGGATGTTCTGTGATGGTTTTATAAAATCATGGTTTTTAATATTTTTACATTACAATAACATTTGATATTTTTATAAGTATTTTCTCATGTCAATTATAGCACCTTAAAAATACCGTTTTTTGTGTATACATTTTCTGAATTTAACAGGTGGGATGTGGTGCCTTGATCCTCGGACACCTGGCTAACTACCATATTACTTGCATATATATACTGTATATATATTTACACAGAACCATGACATTTTGTGACTATTTTTTGTAGAATTTGCAAAAAAAAGGTGCTTGCATGTTACCTTTAGATTTTCTTTAATTATGTGTATTTCAATCTTCTATATGATTATATATCTGGACATATATTTTTCATCGGAAGTGCCTGTGACATTTTCTTTCACTTCTGCTCAGATTTTTACATCTTACAATTTTTCCAAGTCTCTACTCAAGCTCTGTATTTGGGTTGATGCTTCTAAAAATGGATAGCGATAAAATTGTTCAGGTTGTTTAGAAGAAGTGTGATAACGGAGCTCTTGAATACTATTCCTGATATGGCAGATTAGCAGCGTTCTGCTGCTTTGCCTGAGGGGAGCATTCAAATACATCTATGTCGCCAAATTCTGTCCGCTTAATCGAAAAGTATGTTCTTCTTTTTAAAAAGAAAAGTCTCAGCACAAGCTTTTACTGCATTTTATGGCTATTTTAAGGTCAAATATATTTATAAAAAATATATTAAATGAGAAACATTTTTAATAAAAAAAAAATCCTTTTCAGGTCCTCTTTTGTATATACACAGTTTAGAAGAACATACATAACACATAATGCATATCCAGCTTTTACCCCCACCTCCACACGGGCAACCCAGACTTATAAAGCATCTCAACAGGTTAATATGACATAGGTCAACTTACTATGGCTGTCAAGAAAGCCCAGGCCATCTATGCACTTAGGACTAGAAAGATTTTAAACAGAGTCTGTGTAAAGCTAAACAGGGCAGCAGAAATCTCCCTAGAGCAACATTTCAGGTAAGTACGCTAGAATATCTAAATCCAAGAACAGAAAACGTAATATATCTGCATACCTGTTCTTAGATGTGGCGGCTGTATTCGATTTTTTCAGGGTTACATATAGGCTTCTATCTTTCTTTTTCATTTAGTGATTCTGTAACACTCTACACACTACTAAGATGAAAACGTATTTTCACTCTACTGTATCTATGGAGGGGCAGTATTGTCACCCAAGGACTGGAGGTATATTAGGACGAGAGAACATATCCCTATTTCCTCATCTCTATAACATAGGAGGATAGCAATGCTTGCGATAACACAGTGCTTGAGTATCCAGGACAGCACTGGACTTCTGGCAGGATCAACATCTTTTTTACTTATCTAGCTGATCTAACAAAAATTATACAGAATACTGTTTTAATGATACACTAAAAATGGTACAATTAACAGAGCAAAAAGAAACAAATAAGAGTGTTCTTTGGGTTTGCATGCCCTTAGTACCCACTACCTGGTGTGTCTATGTGACACAAAATGAAGGAAAACCTACCCATAGGGATACACCTATTTTTTTGTTATTCCTGAATCTAAAATTAAAAAATAATTGGTTTTAGATTTTGGATACAGTGCACCTTAATAAAATGCCAAATGATGTGGTTCTGTTTGAACTGAATCTTATAAATACATTTTTTTCAGGCTTTAACAACTGTTACACAGGTAATTAAAGTGGTTATAAAGGCTGAAGGGTTTTTTTTTTACATTAATGCATTCTCTGCATAAGGTAAGGTAAAAAAAACCCTCAGTATGCAGCTCCCCACCTCCCGCATACTTACATGAGCCCAATCTTGATCAGCGATGTGCATGAAAGCAGAGGCTCTCTCAGTTCTCTCCCTCCTCACTGGTCATTGGCTCCCATTACTGTCTATCACAGCCAGTGGGGGGGGGGGGCAGAGACAAGCCAAGCTCTGTGGGTCTATGTCAGCTCAGGAACGAGGGTCAGCTCAGGAACGAGCAAGCACGAGTGCCTCCATAGCAAGTGGCCTGGGGGCACTCAGTAGGGGGAGGTCCCACACCGCCGGGGGACATGAGAAGAGGAGGATTGGGACTGCTCTGTGTAAAACCATTGCACAGAGCAGGCAAGTATAACATGTTTGTTTTTGTTTTTTTAATTTTGAATGTTTACAAACACTTTAAATGATCAAGTTCAAAACATGTTTTCTCAAGCAGTAACTACAGTTATTGAATTGCTAAAATCATAAACCAAATAACTGAGAATACAAGTGGGTAAAATGTATTTATTTCTTTCATGAATATGATTCACAACCAAAGCAAAATAATGTTTTACATATTTAAAAGTGGATGTAAACCCTCACATATACCCAGTGACGTGAACAGCCTCAGGTGATGCACAGAGATGAAACAAATTCTCTTACATAGGTTTTATATGTATATCTGCTGTCTTCAGCTTTATATATTCTTTAGAAAGTGCACACCATGTTACTGATTTTCTCTTCCTGTTCAGCACTGAGTGTGAAGTTGGGGCATACAGCCAAAACAGCTGATTGGAGGAAAGGCACACTCCCCCCACTCCACATAGGCAGAGACAGGCAGAGACTCACAGAGCTGTTTTGTGAATAGTTTAGCTCTCTGCTAATCTATTTATAGCAACCTCCCATACACAAATTTCAGGCTGGTTTTATCACAGTTGACAGAGTACTTGTCAGAAATTATCATGCTGATAACAAAAAAATGGAGCAGGAGAAAGCTATGGGACTTAGTGCTTTGAAGAGAGATAAGAAAACACTGCAGATATATGTGCCCAGCCCAGATTTCATTAATCGGGTTTACATCCACTTTAATGTACATATATTTTATAGAGCAGGAGTATTTTATATGGTAATGTGCATTCAACCAACATTTAACATTTCAACTCTGAACAAATTTGTAATGGTTACATCTAAACAAGTCTTCAACATCTCTATAGATCTCTATAGATGGATAATATTCCACTGTTTTATAGCAAGGTATATTCAGTTTAGGTGTGTATGTTTTTCAGTTGCTAGTTTGCAAATTGCTCACTAGTTTATTGTAGTGCTTGTAGTTTGAAAGTAGGGTAGCAGAGATATATTTTGCAGCAAGGAATGATGTATATCTGTAAAAAAGACAAGCAAAATGATGCAATCCTAAATCCTTGCTGTCATAAATGTTTGTTATTAGTATGAATTGTTTAATATATACTTGTCTATGATAAGATATGGCTATCGAACCACTCTAGAAATGTGCCTGCTTGAATTCACCACCAACACATGATAATGTTGATACACCTATATGTATATTTTTGCTGCTATGTGCAAAATATCATAATAGTGGTATGGTTCAGATTGAAAACTTCAGAGTATATGGTAGGCATAAAAAACTAGATTGCACTGACCTAGTATAGAACTGGTACTTTATTGAGAATACCCAAGCTGACTTACACTGACAAAAGGATGGGAAACAGATGTGTCAAAATCCAAGCAAATATAGAGAAACCAATATAAAGACACTGCGGTTGGCTTTGCTGGCTTGCCAAGTGTCAGGGCTGGGTGAGACAAACAACTGGTAATAATGTGGCAGTTTAGATCAACTCTTCTTCCTCAGATTTGGATATGTCTCTTTTTCAGACACTACAGTTCCTTTGTCTCAGCATCCTTTATTCTTAGTAAAGTAGAAGTGCTATGCCAGATTGGCATGTCCAATATTGTTTTACACTTCTTTTAATTTTTTTGCTTTTTCAAAAGCATACATCATGCAAGATCTATTACAGATAACATGTGAGATTATTGATTGTTGGTTGTTAAGCCTACTGTTCTCCAGTTACCTACTGCTCTTACAGTATATTGTTATTAGCAATTTTATCTTTCATTCTCGTGGCATACTGCATTGGCATACAACTAGAGTTGAGCGAACCCAAACTGTAAGGTTCAGGTTCGTACCGAACTTTGGGGTGTCCGTGACCCGAACCTGGACATTTGAAAAAAAGTTTGGGTTTGAGTTCTGGGTTCGGGTATTTGATCACGCATGTTGAATAGCTGCAGGGCAGCCAATCAACAAGCATTTCACTGGTTTTTCCTATAAGCCATCACAGCCATGCCTACTAATGGCATGACTGTGATTGGCCAGTGCATCATGTGACCCAGCCTCTATATGAGGCTGGAGTCACAGTGCTGCATGTCACATGCTTTCTGGGTAGTGTAGGGAGAGGATGCTGCCGGTGCTGTGAGGGACAGATTGCAGATAGATAGATCGGTAGAGATTACTACTACTACTGCTTTTAGGGACAGATTGCAGATCTCATCCTGCATTACAGAAAGATCTGACTGGACTAGGTAGAGTCTACTGCTTAGAGGGAGAGATTATTGTTCTAAAATCATCTCCTAGTTCTATAGGGTCAGGTTCCTGCTGTTGCTGTAAGGGACAGATTATTGTTCAAAAATCATTTTGCAGCCCTCTAGCACTTACTGGGACTCTTTTACAGTCATTTTTGTGCCGAAAAGTTCGGGTCCCCATTGAATTCAATGGGGTTCGGGGTAAAGTTCGGGTCAAGTTCGGTACCGAACCAGGACTTTTTTCCGAAGTTCGGCCAAACCCACCGAACCCGAACATCCACGGGTTCGCTCAACTGTATATACAACACATTCTGTTGTCTTCTATCATTTGTTTTTTACTAAGAATAAATTGTACAGTGTAATAAAAATATTTTTTCAGTGGATCGTAATTAACAATATAATTGAAGACAAATAAATTAAATCAGTAGCACTCCCTTAATTGTGTTATCTTCATATTTCAATTAAATGGACCTGCATGTGTCACTGGAATGAAAAAAAGAAATATTGTATTTATTACAGGTATTTATATAGTTAACAACAATTTACAGTGCTTTACATTTTTACATTCACGTCAGTATATGTCCACTAGGAGTTTACAATCCAGGTTCCCTGCCTCACAAACGTACATACACATACTAGGGTTCATTGTTAGACAGGGGCCAAATAAACAATCAGAATGTCTTTGGAATGTGAGGGGAAAGTGGAGTACCTAAATGGAACTAAACTAAATGGAAACTCGTGCAAGCACAGGGAGAACATGCAAACTCCATGTAGACAGCGTCCTGGTTTCAAACCAAGCCGTGCTGCCAATGATGATTTTAGTCACTGAAGCTATGTAATGAATACTGTATTTAGACAGACTGGCAAGATAAAATCATTCAAAGAAAAATATATGAAAACTCAATTTACATATGAAAATTGGCTTTAAAGGAAGTATCCCAAGTAGTGACTAAACATCAAAGGTTTAGCATGATTTGTTTTTCTGAAATCCAGTGACAACTAACTATAGCCATAATTCTAATTTTTACATATAATATCACACAATATACTGTACCTTTGCTGATTTGTAAAAATAATGCAAGAAATAAACTACAAAGTGCACTATTCATTACACTCAGAATCTATGGCCTCATTCACACTGGGCAGATGCCTTTCATTCCAGGTATTCATCCCTGGATACATTATGTCCAAAATGCTAGTACCACTAGCTTTCTGCCTTTCATAGAGTTGACAGTGTGGCTAGATGATGCACCCGTGTGAAAACTGGAATCTGATTCTAAATGCCCAGTGTGCATGAGGTCTTTATTGCACTAGCCTAACTTCTGTAAGATCATAATGAGTGACTACACATTGTGCCTGCTGTTTGCACTACTTATGTAAGAAGTGTCACTATGTTATAATCAAAAAGCTAATTTACCGTACATGCATTCCTAAATGAAGGATTTTGCAACTTTGTAAATTGTTTAATTCTAAACTATCAAAATGCAATATCCCACAATGTCATAGAAGGCAATAAAGCTAATATTTCATGCTATGATGACTATGTTAAAAAAGGGTGAATTTTGTAATAGGTTTTAGAAAAGTTTTATAGATATACTGACAATAAGATGAGGTTGTCTACAGACAATAGATGTTAGGCTTACATTAGAAGAAGGTGTGGCTTTTGGAAGATTCTCCCAATATTTACATAATCAGTAATGCTCTTTTTAACATGTATGTTTGTGCCAAAAACAACTGCCACGTCCATTTTATCCTTGAAGAGGAACATTGATCCCATTGACTGATTGACCTAATTGGCTATTGACTTCAAATTCCAACCCAGATAATTAGATATCTAGATAAAGGGAGCGTTCTCCATAGTCTGCCAGTGATCTAACCCTGATGAAGTTTCAGTCTTATTGAGGCAGCATCACAGGACATGTGAGCTGGTTGGTGTAGCCTCGCCCCTAGCCCAGACCATGATCTAGGCCAGTGGTTCTCAACTCCGGTCCTCGGGACCCCCCAACAGGCCAGGTTTGCAGGATAACTGAAATACATCACAGGTGATATCATTTGCTGCTCAGTGATTGTAGCATTCTAGTCTGCATCTCCCCAAGGTAATACTTAAAATCTGGCCTGTTGGTGGGTCCCGAGGACCGGAGTTGAGAACCACTGATCTAGGCAAAAAGAAAAAAGTAATGTGACTCCTTTTATAAAAAAAAAAAAAAAGCTAAAAAAGGTATTTATAACTGTCTTCTTAAAGCATTTCCCATTTTGGATCAATGGCTACTGGTATGCCCCATCATTTAGATGTGGCTGTACTATCAGGGTTTAGAATCACTTTTAGGAAGTAGCGGGTGCCTACACCTGCTGTGTCCTTAACAACCAGTGATGTCACCTTGCCCCGTTTAGTTGCTGGCCAGAATTCATCAGCCATGTTAACAAAGGAAGAGTGGCCATATTTGGTCAGTGACGTCATTGGGTACACCCCCCCACTTTGTTTAATCTTAGTGGCAGGGACTAGAGCTGTTATTTGCAGCAAATGTAGTGACAGAATTGTATGTGTACATCAGACAGTGGGTTTTTACTTTTGGCGAGTTGGCAGGTGTCCTTCATTGTGACATCGCTGGACGTGTTTGACGATAGTTTTACATTGTGAGACCTTTTTGTTTTTTATTTTTTTAATAAAGAACTTGTCAAAGAGTGTCTTATTTACACTTTTTGTGAATGAGTAGGGGTACAATGTACCCCTTGCTCATCACTTGGGGAGCAGGTATCTGGGGCCCCCTTATTTTTTTTTGGTGCACCAGTCCTGTAGGTACCACAATATCAGGTTGATGTGTGGAGTGGACAGAGAAAGTTCCTCTTCCATCCAAAAATCCACTCAATACATGGTCCCCAGATAGGGGACATATCCGATATTAAACTAATAAGAACAGATACTACACTTGATCTTATTTAAAAGGCAAAGAAGCGATGGGGCCACCTTAATTTTAGCTTTGCCACGTGTTCCCGAGAGCAGTGTCCAGCCCCCCATTCCATTTGTTTGACAATTTCTTGCCTATTAGCCTAGAAAACGGCCATTGCTTTTTTTTTTTATAATTGGCTACCATTGACTGCAGTGGAGTTCAGATTTGGCACACAAACTTCAGTAATTTTCACTGAAACTTGGTATGTTCGGCTGAGCCCTAATCTTGACTGCATGACCAGTATACAGAAAAAACAAATGACAGTTGATTACCTTTTAGAGGTTTTTCACACCAGTTAGAGCAGCACTTAAGGCTATTTGGACAATCGTGATCACTAGCGCATGGAATTTCTGATTTTGTTTCACAGACACCTGGGCATTTTCCTGGCTTCTCTAAGTTAAAAAAAAAAGAATAGTTATATTATATATACTATCACTGCACAGAACCCACAGTAAGCTTAAAGTGGATTTCCACCCAAAAGTGGAACTTCCGCTCATATGTCTCATTCCCCCCTCTGGTGCCACATTTGGCACCTTTTGAGGGGGGGGAGCGAATACCTGTCTTTGACAGGCACCCTGTCCCCACTTCCAGGCGATGAGGCCACTGCAAACTATGTCACCAGCTCGCCCCCTCCTCCTTCCCCCGCCACCGGGCCAGTATGAGAATGTGGACCTCCGCTTTAAGAAACTTCTGACTAAAGTGGCCATGAAATGTTGCAAAATATACTTCTTTGTTTTCCCATATTCATTTTGTTATGATTATGCATTAATATAATAATTCGTTGAGGAACTTTATGCATCTACAAGTTGTTTTTAACAATATTAAATGATTGAAGCTATTAGTGAATATATAATTGTGGCTAGAGATTATAAGAATGCAACTTCGTATTTACAATTAGACACACTTCACAGATTCATAATCAACATTTTGTATGCATAAACGTAAAGCAATTATTATTTACTGTACAAGGATCACCTCCTGGCTGATTGACTATGTAAATATGAACCCATTATGCAGGTGAGACTAACATATTCATTGTTTGTTATGTTTAAAGGATAAAACATGTATTATTTATATTGAGTGAGCAGAGAAGTAAGTCATAAGGTTTCTCAGTACAGATATTAAAGAAAGGATAGCACAAAATATATGCCCTACGTCATGGGTGCTCAACCTGTGGTCCTCCAGCTTTTGCGTTACTACAAGTTCCATCATGCCTTTGCCTTTGGGATTAAAGCTTGTAACTGTTCAGCCTTGAAATTACTCATGGGAATTGTAGTTCCACAACAGCTGGAGGCAGAGGCGTAACTAGAACCTTCAGGGCCCCGGTGCAAGAAATGATGAAGGGCCCCCCTGACCCTTGGCCACAGCCCTTCCCTCTTCCAGCTGATCCTGAGGCCCTTTACTCCCATTGCGGGTCCCTTTACTATGGTCCTGCAGCAGGCCCCCTTTCTGCCATCTTGGTTCCTCTAAATGCCATCCCCACCATCCCTCCTATTCAGGTGTACAAGGGAGGCACATGGGCCCCCTGGAGCATGGGGCCCGGTTGCAATCGCAACCCCTGCAACCCCTATCGTTACGCCCCTGGCTGGAGGGCCACAGGTTAAGCACCCATGCCCTAGGTTGTACAAAATCAGAATGCAAAACTCAACAAAAATCAGAAGTGTATTGCTAGTTATTAAAAGAAAGATCACATAATAATTTAACATTCAGTGGTTGTGAAGCTATATAGGCTATTGTTCTGAAAGACCCCTTTACATAAAAAGGTCTAAGCGGTTAAAGAAATAGTTTTCATACCTGTTTCCAGTATAGTTCTTAAATGCAGAAATATTTGCTATTGAATTGGAACACAGTCCCTCTGATTCTCTCTCCTTCTCATTTATCCCTCATTTTAGTCTAAACGATATAGTTGTATATAAAATGCACTACTTATCTATCAAAAAGTAGCGCGAAGATGGCTGCTTGAAGCAGTCACTCCGCACGGGCACCTGGGACTGTAACAGACAACGAGAACCTCTGCACACCTATTGGTCCCGCCACAAAAAAACATCAATTGCAAATCCAGACGCTGGCTAGCTTCTTTCAACCAGCGGGCAGGAGGCCTAAACAATATGGCGGCAGTCTGTGGCCACAGCAAACGAGCACCACGGGAACCGGAGCCCAGCACAACAACAGGCAAGCCTCACCCACCAAACAGGTAGGCAATCCTGATAGTGGGGACTCCTCTAGCTCTTCTTCCCCCTCCACAAGGAGCCTGGCAAAACCAAAACCACGCCGGGAGCCCCCACTGGATCAAGAGACAGGCATGGTGCTAGGCCCAGTGCAGGCCTCCACCTTCTCCATGACACACGGGGCCGCAGACCCCACTGACGCATTCCCAGCAACGGGAAAACCCATATCGGACATAACTTTAAAGGGCATGTTGCTATCTTTGGGGTCCTCCCTACAAGCAGACCTAAAGGACTGTGTTAATCAGTTTTGCCAGGATCTGCATGACATGGGAGATAGAGTGGCAAATGTGGAGTCCAATATGGAGAAATATGTTACATCATTCAATACATTAGTGGACGCACATGATAACCACTCTGAGGACATATAATGGCTCAAGGCAAAGGTCGTTGACTTAGAGGACAGATCTAGGAGGTGTAACATCAAAATAAGGGGGATATCAGAATCTGTCCTACCCAGCCAGCTGCAACAGTATGTCACAGACCTATTCTCAAAGTTAGTCCCTGCGCTCTCAGCTGCAGATATGGCGATAGACAGGATCCATAGGCTGCCCAAGCCATCCTTTCTAGCCTCTAGACATACCAAGAGATGTGCTATTAAAAGTCCACTACTATCAATCCAAAGAAACAATCATCTCAGCATTTAAAAAAATACACTGCATTTCCAGAAGAATACTCCAATCTACAGATGCTGCCCTATCTATCTCGCCATACACTCCAAAGATGTAAGAACCTGGAGACTATAACCAAAGCCCTCAGAAATCATAATATCCCACACAGATGGAAATACCCAGCGACCCTGTCAAAAACACATAATGGGTCTACCCCCCTAATCTCTACCATGGAGGAAGGCATTATATTACTCCAACAGTGGGGCATCCTACCTAACCACTCCCTAACATCGGCACCACATGCTACTCTAAACAACGAATGGCAAGTGGTCTCACGCAAGAGATCAGTGTAGAAAACACTCGTAAGTGGAGGTACCTGAAACTTACAAATACTCAAATTTAATCACAAAGTCCCTCACGGGTCGCGCAATTGGCCCATTTTTTATATCGTTCAAGTTTTTTGTTTCCTGGAGGCAGTACCGATGTTCATCTCTCTCTATGTATGGAACAGTAAAATAGCGAACTACAAACTCATCTATGAAGAAAATTATATGAACCGCTCTCATGGTCTAACCTCAACACAACTACATGAAGGTACTATCTACCCTGTACCATGCAAGTATGCAGCTCCTGGAAAAATCACTATGACACAATGACTATTAAGATCCTGTCAATAAATGCAAACGGTCTCAACCACCCAACCAAGAGATTCTCGCTTTGGAAAGAAGCAACAACGTCCAAGGCGGACATTATCTGCATACAGGAGACCCACTTCCAAGCAAAAGACCACCCACGCTGCACACATAGGGACTACCCACACATATAACAAGCCAAAGCACAACAGAAGAAAAAAGGAGTGATACTAGCAATAAAGAACACTGTTACCTTCCAGCTAAAAAGTTCAACCCTTGACAAAGAAGGACGTTTCATCATACTCTAATGCGACATCAACGAGATCTTTCACACTGGTGACTCTATATGTGCCCAACACCCACCAAATCCACTTTATTTGAAGGTTATTTAAAAAGCTCCCATCTAATAGGTATGGACGCTTGTTAATATGTGGTGATTTTAGCTTAACTGTTGATCCATCTATGGACTCATCCTCACATGCCAAAGGCAGATCTGTTTCCCTTAGCTGCATATTTCTCGAGGAGCTGGTTTATGATGTCTGGAGGTGTCAACATGCCTCCGAGAAAGATTTTACATTCTACTTCTCCAGGCATCATTCCTACTCCCATATTGATCTTTTTGTAACCAACCTATGTCTGCTCCAGAGAGCTTCTTCATCTACTATCAAGGATATTACCTGGTCAGACCATGCTGCAATAGTACTATCAATAGAGGAGGGGGCTCTCCAGGAGAGAGCATCGGTCGGGCGGTGTAACAATGAGATTTTACAAGACTCTGTATATGCTGACATCATCTCTCAACATCTCCGGGAATTTTTTCAAATCAATACACAATCAGTTTCAGACCCATGGATACCGTGGAATGCACACAAGGCCTTTATAAGGAGTATTTGCATTCAGCAGAGTTCAAGGCTAAAAGAAATTATAATACTAAGCTGAAAAATCTCTTAGCAGAAATTCATACTTTGGAAATCCAAAATAAACAGCTTCCAACCCCATCAACTTCCAACGCCTTAACAAAGAATTATTCTGTCTGAACAATATGTCACCCACTTAAGGAGACTAAAATTGACCACCTATGTACAAGCTGCTAAAGCAGGAAAGTATCTGGCCAACAGAATCAAAATAAAACAAGCAAAAACCAGAATCTCACAAAATGTCCCACCCCCAGGAGATAGCGGATGAATTCGCAAAATACTATAGCACATTTTACAATTTGAAAGACGCTCCCAATACCCCCCAACCATCCACAACTGGTATACAAAACTTCCTGGAAAAAGTAAATCTTCCTACCTTATCAGAGGTGCAATTACAACAACTCAGCACCCTGTTTAATAAATTAGAATTGCTCAAAATAATAAAATCTCTTCCAAATGGGAAATCCCCTGACCCCAACAGCCTCCCCAACGAATACTATAAGACTTTTCACCAAGAACTAAACTCCCACTTACTTAAAGTATTCACAAAAGCCTCAGAGGAAGCTTCCCTCCCCCCAGAGATGTTGAGAGCATATGTGGTCACCCTCCCCAAACCGGGGAAAGACCCAATCACCCCAGCTAACTTTCGCCCTATTTCTCTGCTGAACCCTGAAAATTTTGGCAAAGATACTAGCAAAACGATTAATGAAAATACTCCCAATGCTGATAAAAAGGGACCAAATGAGGTTCGTAGAGAGACGACAGACGTCAGATACAGTAAGGAGAATAATCAATGTAATTGACTATGTGGAGAGGAGTCGAACGCCTTCTCTGCTCCTAGCTTTGGATGCGGAGAAGGCGTTCAATAGGGTGCACTGGCAGTACATGACACAGGTGTTATCTAAATTTGGATTCACAGGTCTCATTCGATCAGCTATGTTATCACTCATGCCCTTCAGTTCAGGTTTATACATCCGGTATTCTGTCTAAAGTATTCAACATAACCAATGGAAACCATCAAGGGTGTCCCCTGTCCCCCACGATATTCAACCTAATTATTGAACCCCTTGCGGAAACCATAAGAGCATGCCCTGAAATAAAAGGTTTTAATTTCCAGAACTCCCCTCATAAAATAAATCTTTTTGTAGATGACGTCATCCTAATGATGACAGACCCAGCAAACTCCCTCCCCAAAGCATACCAAATGCTAAGACAATTTAGCGACATTTCCTACTATAAAATGAACACTTCAAAATCAGTGTTATTAGACTTAGGGGTGAAATCCTTCGACAAATAAACTCAAATCTCAAATCCCATTCCCCTGGAGCATAGAAGG
Source organism: Glandirana rugosa (assembly GCA_018402905.1). Lineage (NCBI taxonomy): Eukaryota > Metazoa > Chordata > Amphibia > Anura > Ranidae > Glandirana > Glandirana rugosa. Next base: position 2,238,656 of record BLSH010030658.1, read on the forward strand.
AGTATGGTACTTAGGTATAACCATCACAGCACAAACTTCCCAACTAATTCCTTTGAACATTCAACCTCTAATTATCAAAATCTCCAAAGAGCTGGATAGAATATCAATCATCATGGAGGGCATACTGGCAGCATTCAAAATGAACATAATGCCACAATTTCCCTATGTGTTTCAAAATCTAACAATCCGATCCCATCCAACCAGATGAAAACACTGCAGGTAGGTGTGCTATCTCCTCACTCTCCAGAAATAGACGAATAGGAGGGACAGGTTTACCTGTTATAATACATTACCACTGGGTGGTACACTTAGACTAGATTAAACATTGGGACAATGGAGAGGAAGCTCTACTATGGGTGGAAATAGAGGTGAAAATAATCGCCAACTAGAGATCTCCGCTTACTACTTATCAGTGATCTGTGGAAAAACTGGGACCTTAACCCCCTTCCGATTACTATGCAAGCCTCCCTCAAAGCCTGGAGACACCTAGCCAAAAAACATAATCCCTATGATATTCTACAGAATACATCCATCCCTATTAATATATTGGGAGTGAGGATTCCCATGCTAGACACTAAACCCCTTACTAATGGGGGGCCTTACAGAGATTAAGCAACTTTATGACAAAGAACAAGTTAAAACTGCAGAATCCTTGATTGAACAAGATAACTTGGCACAGACAGCATCATTCACGATCACCCGAATACTACATTCCCTCAACAAGCACCCCATTAAAGACCTACTCTTACACAAGAAAGTATGGAGTTTTAAACTAAAAGAGGCCCTAAGATCAAAGGAATATGCATGTTTTATGATCTTTTACAGAACACATCAACATTTAGGAAGACCAATCCTATGGAAAAATGCGAGAAAGATTTAGTATGCACATTCCCCTTGGAACAATGGCAAAAAGCTTTCTAAACCAATTAACAAAGCTACACACTTCAAACGCACATTGGAAAATGACCCTAAACATTACCAATAGATGGTATTACACACCATATAGAATAGCAAAATTTCCCCCTCCCAGTCTTCCCAGCTGGCACAAATGCGGGCAAGTGGGGAACATGCTGCATGTGGATGCCCTGCGTTAACAAGCTTCTGGACACAGGTGTTTCAACTTATTTCCAAAAGTACTGGCATAATCATATCTGTATGCCCAAAACTAGCCATCCTGAATATAGGCATAGAAAACTTCCCAACAGAATACTGGCAGGTGGTTACACATATCCTACTAGCAGCCAGGTCCACAATTCTCACTAAGTGATAATCACAATTAGCTCCTAACATAACAGAAGTAATCACCACAACCAACACGAACAAAACCTGAAAAACTCCTAGCTATAAACTCTCTAGCCTACAAAGAAATGTAAAAAGCCTGGGACTTGTGGCCATATGTATAAAGTGAAAAGATAATTAGTCAACATATACTTGCTAAATCTGGATTCAGATATTCAGTATTTTGGGGGTTAGTTCTATCCTGTCTAAATTACTGATTGGTTAACCTAAGATCACCCTAGTCTGTTAGGATACCACGAGAATGATTCTCAAACTGTTCTGGTAGAATGCTTGTACATTGCATAACTCTACCTGTCTTATGTACTCACGTATGTGTTAATATACGGTACCACTACTATCACCCTTTGTAAAATGTATGTTGTAAAATGTATGTCATATTATTTTATAAACCCCAATAAAAATGTATTGTTCGCAAAAAAGTGTTTCCCAGTGCCAAACCTTTTCACCCAATTTCTAAATTGCTGTATTTGTAAATTCCAAAAGCCAAAATAAAGGAATAGTAGTGGTAAAAAAGTACTTGTGGGTTTAACCAATCATTTTTTTGTACAATTCTCCTTTAAGGGGGCATGGCAGGGGGTGTGTCATATGCCTACATACTTTTGCTAATAGGTGTCCCTCATTCCCATCTCAGAAAGTTGGGATGTATGAAGTGAACACATACTCTAACTGGATAAAATTTTTAGTTTATTAACTCTTTCGCCGCCAGGTCTGGGGGGTATTACACACAATCCGGGGGCTGCAGCCATCGGGGTTGTGTGTGTAACTGACGGGCAGACTCCTACCTGTCAGATGAGAGTGGTCAGGTGGCGCCGCTAACGCCAGATCGCTCTCGTGGACCCCTGGTAACCTGCTTAGCAGGCTCCGCTGGCCCATAGGCGGGCCCAGGATGTCCATGGTGGGCAGTGGCGTGTAGAGGGGAAGGAGAAGAGCAGATACACATCTGCTCTCCTCCCCTTCTTGCAGTGACCTGGAAAGCGACGTCTCTGGCGTCACTTCCAGGTCATGTTCTCCGTGTCCCCGGCTTGCTTTGCCAGGAACGGATGTTTTGCAATGTGATTTGCATTGCAAAACATTCAGTGGAGTACAAGGGAGATATGCAGGGTCTTTTAGATCCTGAGTATCCCAGATGAGAAGCTTGAGACAATCCTGGAATTTCTGACGATCAGCCGACTAAGGTAAGCCTTTGCTTACATTTGAGTTATCAGACTTCCTTGATCGGTAAGGCATAGGAAAAATACTAGAAATAAAGGGAAGCGTTAAGTAGTTTATTTGAATTTAGGGTCGGGCACTACTTTTAATAAGTCTAAAACATGAGAAAGAGCCTAAACCGAGAAATGAGGATGGAAATGTATAGGAATCACATAATTGTTGGTCCTGACCCAAACGGAGTATTTTATATGTTGTCAGAGAAGAAAGATGGCATGAGCATTATGGGTGCCCATTTAATTATAGAATCTATAGAAGCTATAGAGTTAAGTTTATAACAGTAGATGGTATGAAAGGATATTAGAAAATAATAAGGATAGCAGATTTTAGAGAGGTAAGAGTAACTTAAAGTAGGGAAATTTTGGAAAGAGTTAAAAGAAAGTGAGAGAACTGTATGCATTTGTTGTGTACAAATGGGAAAAAATGTAAGCTATTTTAAAGAGATAATCGGGTATGCATATGAATGCTGGAACTCTTAGTTCTACATCTTGTGTCTGTGTCATGTTCGCTCTCTGCATGCATGGCCCCCTCCTTTGTTTTTTCTCTTTCACATGAAAAGAATATGTTTAGAGGAGGGTTGGCAGGCTCACAGATGATATTGTTGTTATTACGCATAGCAATATGTGCTGGCTTAATTAATCTGATAAACAATGTGATCACAATTACTTTCAATCTGATTCCCAGCCATGTTAAAATTAAGTATTATTTAAAATTGTACTTGGTATAAATAACACAAAATAACTTTATTCTTTGATATTGGAAACAGTACATTTAAAAAAAGAAAAAGGCAAATTAAGTAAATAGCCCTCCTTTAATCAGAAATATATGTGTTATTATTATTGTTATTGGAATTAGAGTGCGATATTGAGATTATCACTCGAGTATTAATTTTTGATATGATGTTAACAATTTTAATATTGATATAGAGATATTGTAATTGGTTTAGACAACCTTTGGTTGGAAATTAAATACAGGTTATTAGGAAAATGTGCAAGATAGGGTTACTTTGGCTTAATATAAGGTTGTTATTAATTATAATACAGCTGTCATAATATTTTTTTTTATTTATTGTTATTTTTGAAATCCAAAGCAGAGTGTGTGGATTGTAAATGGTGTGTCTCTTTACCTTGTAAGTGCTAAATAAAATATTTACATTTACAGACATCTCCATAACCGCATGGTGTGTTATAATTTATTTTGTTATTATATTAGGAGGATAATGTAAGATGGAAACTAAGGACTTGCTGAAACTAACAACAGAACAAGCAAAGAGAGTTTGTAATATAGCCAGGGAAAGGTTTTTGGTTTTTGAAACATGAAACTAGAGACTATATATTGTAATGTCACATTAAACCAAACAAAAAATGTTGATGGAATACTTTGTGAGTGAGTATTGATGGCCAGGGGATGAAAGTATGAGAAGGTGTTTTATTGTGTTAAGAAAAACAAGAGAACAAGACATAATAATAATACAATAGTGTTGGGATAAATTTGGGTTATGTTTAATGGGTGCACAAGATTTACCATCTTAATCATTGTTGTTAGGCGACTAATAACACTGCATTCTCTGTGTGCCTTAAATGTAGTCTCTACTCCTACCATAAGAGTAGATGCTGCTAAGAAAAATAAATACCTTTATTGCTTGTGAAGAAAGGTTGGATATTAAGCCTAATGCATTTACAAAAGATTCCCTTAGGATTGGGAGCTGAACTAGAAGTTTGGTAATGAGATTTTGGTAAAGAAAATGTGAAATTATAAATGCTTTAGGAGTTATTAAGAAGTTAAACAACCATAAAAAAATGCAAATGTTATATGCATGGTTTTAGTAAAAGTCGGTAAGTTTTTGGGAGGAATGTTTGTTTGGATACTGTCCTAGAGTGACTGCCTTTCTGGTTTTACTTCACTCAATTGGTATATTGCTAATATTAATTACCGTTTTCATTTGATTATGACAATTACAGTCAGGTCCATAAATATTGGGACATCGACACAATTTAAACGTTTTTGGCTCTATACACCACCACAATGGATTTGAAATGAAAGACTTTCAGCTTTAATTTGACGGTATTTACATCCAAATCAGGTGAACGGTGTAGGAATTACAACAGTTTGTATATGTGCCTCACACTTTTTAAGGGACCAAAAGTAATGGTACAGATTAACAATCATAAATCAAACTTTCATTTTTTAATACTTGGTTGCAAATCCTTTGCAGTCAATTACAGCCTGAAGTCTGGAATGCATAGACATCACCAGACGCTAGGTTTCATCCCTGGTGATCCTTTGCCAGGCCTCTACTGCAACTGTCTTCAGTTCCTGCTTGTTCTTGGGGCATTTTCCCTTCGGTTTTGTCTTCAGCAAGTGAAATGCATGCTCAATCTGATTCAGGTCAGGTGATTGACTTGGCCATTGCATAACATTCCACTTCTTTCCCTTAAAAAACTCTTTGGTTGCTTTCGCAGTATGCTTTGGGTCATTGTCCATCTGCACTGTGAAGCGCCGTCCAATGAGTTCTGAAGCATTTGGCTGAATATGAGCAGATAATATTGCCCGAAACACTTCAGAATTCATCCTGCTGCTTTTGGCAGCAGTCACATCATCAATACATACAAGAGAACCAGTTCCATTGGCAGCCCACGCCATGAAAATACCACCACCATGCTTCACTGATGAGGTAGTATGCTTTGGATCATGAGCAGTTCCTTTCCTTCTCCATACTCTTCTCTTCCCATCACTCTGGTAGAAGTGGATCTTGGTCTCATCTGTCCATAGGATGTTGTTCCAGAACTGTGAAGGCTTTTTTAGATGTTGTTTGGCAAACTCTAATCTAGCCTTCCTGTTTTTGAGGCTCACCAATGGTTTACATCTTGTGGTGAACCCGCTGTATTCACTCTGGTGAAGTCTTCTCTTGATTGTTGACTTTGACACACATACACCTATCTCCTGGAGAGTGTTCTTGATCTGGCCAGTTGTTGTGAAGGGTGTTTTCTTCACCGGGGAAAGAATTCTTCAGTCATGCACCACATTTGTTTTCCGTGGTCTTCCAGGTCTTTTGGTGTTGCTGAGCTCACCAGTACATTCTTTTTTTTAAAGGATGTTCCAAACAGTTGATTTGGCCACATCTAATGTTTTTGCTATCTCTCTGATGGGTTTGTTTTGTTTTTTCAGCCTAATGATGGCTTGCTTCACTGATAGTGACAGCTCTTTGGATCTCATATTGAGATTTAACAGCAACAGATTCCAAATGCAAATAGCACACTTGAAATGAACTCTGGACCTTTTATCTGCTCCTTGTAAATGGGATAATAAGGGAATAACACACACCTGGCCATGGAACAGCTGAGCAGCCAATTGTCCCATTAGTTTTGGTCCCTTAAAAAGTGGGAGGCACATATACAAACAGTTGTAATTCCTACACCGTTCACCTGATTTGGATGTAAATACCCTCAAATTAAAGCTGAAAGTCTACAGTTAAAACACATCTTTTTTGTTTCATTTCACATCCATTGTGGTGGTGTATAGAGCCAAAAAGATTAGAATTGTGTCGATGTCCCAATATTTATGGACCTGACTGTATGTGTTGCAAAGTTGCGGGAGATGTTCTGTATGGTGTTCTGTTCTGGGGATAAGTGGAACTGAAGGTGTTTGTGCTTCAGGTTACTTCTGAATCCAATCTGGGCTTGGGCTCTTTAATGTTTAGTGGAATCCTGCTGCAAAATTGGGTTTGAGAAATATGTTTAATTGAATATATATTGTACAGGACGCCAAGGTTGGGTCGTGGACGGGTGCTATATAGCACCAATATTTGGTTTGTAGTCTCTTTAAGGGAAGTGTATAAGTGCTCAGGGGCTATCAGGGATAGCAATGTTACAGAGAGGACTGACTCGCATTTCTCCCTTTGTTAATAGAGAGGTATTTGGGACCCAGAATTTCAGAGGCCCTGAAGTGATCTTCGGGTGGGATGGGGCCTCCAACCCTGTCTACAGGGACTCCAGCACACACGGGTTAAGAGTCTACAGTAAGCAGCTCTTAAAGAGAGGAAATGGTGTTAGGTGGTGGTGAAAGAAGCTGTGGGGAGACACCGATGTTTGGAGAGCTGCATGTGGGCTGAAGGCTGCTAAAAGAGCTAACAAGGATTGTGCAAAGTCCTGGGGGTGAAGACCCATCAACAAACTGTATGTGTCTTTTTACTTTTATAATTACCTTGTGCTGAAGACAAGCAGAATTTCTTTTGGCATTTTTTTTTTATTTCTGTGTGCTGCTGGAAGCCTGACTTTGATTTGCTTGCTAAAAATAAAAGCCTCTTTGTTTCAAGTATACTGGCGTTGCACTCCATCTTGTGGAGCTACAATCCCCCAAATATTACAATATATACAGTACGCATATCTGTTCTGCAGTGCTTACTGGACTGCTTTCAAACTGATCTGCAGGGGCATCGCAGTGCACCTGCGGGTTACCTGCACTGAGCCATAGACTTCTGTTATTACCTGCGGGTTTGGTGGGCTTTCTAAAAAGTACACCAAAGCTTCTGTATGCAGGAATTTCGGTGCACTTTCAGAAAGTACACCACTCCTGCAGGATATAAAAGAAGTTGACGGCAAAGTGAAGCTAACAGGCAGGGAAGCCACAGGTACACTGCGCTGCACCAATGGTGTGGGTAAACCACAGCACATCAGTGTGAAAGCAGCCTTAGGCCCCTTTCACACCATTTATTCAATCTGGTCCTCCTGTCCATTTTTCTGGTGGACTTTTACACCTGCCTACCTCCAATCCAATCCGCTAAAAATACCAGTAGTGGATCCATCCCCTTACGTCTGGGCAAATTGGACCTGAGGACCCATAGAGTAGAACAGACTGTATCCATGTCCGCTCTGCAAATGCAGAGCATATGTCATCTGCCCGCTCCGCTCATTATGGCACGCACTGTGTTAGAGGACTTGGATGTCTTTCCGCTGTTTCCGCGGTGGTGCGCGCGCCTGTGCGCGTTTGCGCACGCGCCGCAAACGGCTCTATCAGGGGTTCCCGAACCAGGGTCATAAGAGTGGTAGAGTGGTTGCTTCCTGCACAAGACAGACTCCACCATCAGGTGCATGACAGCAACAGACAGCCATGTCTGAGTCTGTGCAGGGAGCACCCTCTGCTATGGACGAACTGTGTGTTCATTTAGCCGGCCTGACACAGGCAGTTAAGAGCCTTCAAGATGGCTCCACCTGGTTGGAAGAACGGGTTTTGGAGCTCTCAGCACCCACGACTTCTGGAGGAACCCAGGCCGCTGGCCGCACTATTGTGGCCCTGCCTTCGGAGCCCAAGGTCCCCCTGTTGCATACGTTTTCTGGGGACCACCGCAAGTTCCGGGCCTTCCGCAACCCCTGTGAGCTCTATTTTGGCCTCCAGCCCTGCACTTTTTCTTTAGAGGCTACAAAGGTGGTACTGGTTATTTCCTTATTGCAGGAAGAGCCCCAGGCATGGGCCCACCGCCTGTGGGAACAGAGAACCCCCAAGGTATCTACTGTGGCCCTGTTTTTTCAAGCCATGGCCCGGTTGTATGAAGACCCTCATCAGGTGGCCACAGCGGAGGCCGCACTGCACGCCCTTCAGCGAGGCCGCTGCTCCACAGAGGATTACGTAGCAGAGTTTAGGCGCTGGGGTGCTGATACGGCGTGGAATGACGCCGCGTTATGTTATGTTACCAGTTCCGCCTTGGACTATCCGATCCCCTCAAGGATGAGCTGGTCCATGTGGGGGTACCTTCTACACTGGATGCCCTCATCAATCTGGCAATCCAGATTGACCGGCGACTCAGTGAGCGCCGTGCTGAAAGGGCTCTGGGACCCTCACGGCCCACCTGGATGCTACCCCGAGTCCCTGCCTACCCAAGGTCAGCTCACTTTGCCTCAGCAACCTCCTCCTCCTCTCCAATGGATACCTCTGAGCCCATGCAAATAGGGCTCCTACGTCCATCTCTTACTCCTGAAGAGAGACAGCGGAGGTTTGCACTGAACCTGTGTTTATACTGTGGGGAACCCGGACACATGGTGAGATCCTGCCCCGCTAAGCGCGGTAAGTGTATACCAGCCTCCTTCAGTGATGTGTCCAGTTTTCATCACCCTGTCTCTCACCTTGTGCTTCCTCTCTCCCTGAAGCTTTCAGGAAAGATTATTCAAGTGGCAGCTATAATTGATTCTGGAGCATGTAGCTGCTTTATAGATGAGAACTTCGCAGCTTCCCAACAAATTCCCCTCCGGCCGAAGATCCATAATTTTAGCATCCGCCTGGCCGACGAATCCCCCATTAAGTCGGGGGTGGTGATTCATGAGACCGTCCCACTACCTGCCACCACCGCTGATGGCCACCAGGAACTTCTTTTGCTGGATGCGATAGCATCCCCCCTGTTCCCCATCACTCTGGGCCTGCCCTGGCTCCGGCGCATAGTCCCGATATAGATTGGACCGCCAGGACTATCCAGTTCCGATCCCCATACTGCGGGCAGCATTGCCTAACACGGGTCTATGAGGTTGCACCCACATTGGGCTGTCTGGACATGGACTCTGACCCTGAAACCCGTCTAGCTGTTCCATCCACCTACCATGGATACCTGGACATGTTCAGTAAAAAGGGGGCTGAAAAACTCCCGCCTCACCGCCCTTACGACTGTCCAATCGAGCTGCTACCAGAAGCTGAAGTGCGGTTTTCAGAACTAAAGTTGGCGGCCCTCAAGGCCTATCTTGACGACAACCTAGGAAAAGGATTTATCCAACCTTCCACGTCCCCTGCAGGGGCGGGCATATTTTTCGTATAACTTACCGTAAAATCCTTTTCTCTGGGTTCACTGACAGACGCAGCTCTTCTTATGACACATAGGGTTATGCTCATATCACTAGGAGTAGACTAGGCAAAAATAAAACAAAAGCATAGGTTGGCCCCTCCCAGGGGGCCGTCCTGACCTTAGCATATAATCCCCCTGCTCTGCATAGCACATCAGTTCGTAACAAGCCATACAAACTCCACAGAGGGGTGGGTGCTGCGTCTGTCAGTGAACTCAGAGAAAAGGATTTTACGGCAAGTTATAATAAAATCCCTTTTACTCTTACGTTCACTGACAGATGCAGATCTTCTTATGACACATGGGGATGTCCCAAAGCTGTGCCAATCAAGAGGGGTGGGCAAACTATAACAACAGTATCCAACAAAAAAGCCCTCTCAGGCGGCGCCATCCGCGCCTAAACTGCCGCCTGTAATACTTTGCGGCCAAAGGCAGCATCCGAAGATGCTGAGACATCAAACTTATAAAACTTAGTAAACCTGTGCACTGAGGCCCAAGTAGCCACTTTGCACACCTGATACACCGAAGCCTGGTGTCTAAATGCCCAGGAAGTACTAACTGCCCTGGTGGAATGAGCTGTGACTGGAAACGGGGGAACCTTGCCCCGAACCTCATATGCATGAGTCACGGTCTTCCTGATCCAATGAGAAATGGTAGCTGACGAGGCCACCATGCCTTTGCGCGACCCTTCTGTCAGCACAAATAAAGAATCAGACTTCCGAAAAGAAGCTGTAGAAATCAAATACACCCGCAAAGCCCTCACTACGTCCAAAGAATGCAGTTCAAATTCCTTGGGATGCGACGGGTGCGGGCACAATGAGGGAAGAACAGTATCCTCATTCAAATGAAAAGAAGAAACCACCTTCGGAAGAAATGAAGGGGAAGGTCGCAAAACCACTTTGTCCTTATGAAGGACCAAGTAAGGTGACTTGCAGGATAATGCTGCCAACTCAGACACCCGCCTAGCGGATGTAACAGCCACCAGAAAGGCCACTTTCTGCGACAACAGTCACAAGGGAATGTCCCTGATATTTTCATATGGTGGCTTCTGCAGCACAGAAAGCACCAGATTCAAATCCCACGGCGCCAGAGGCGACCGTATCTGAGGAGCCACATGACGTATACCCTGTACAAATGTACGGATCAATGAATGTGACGCCAAGGGCTGTTGAAAAAGAACCGCCAGGGCCGAAATCTGACCCTTAAGCGTACCTAAGGCCAGGTTCTTGTCCAGTCCCTGCTGTAAAAAAGTCAGTACTCTGGACACTGTATAAGAGCGGGGGTTCCAACCCCCTGTCTCGCACCAGGCAATATAGGCCTTCCAGGTCCTATGATAAATCTTACGTGAAGTACCCTTACAAGCTTCAATCATAGTAGGGATCACGGAGTCCGAGACACCCCTATCCCTCAACACCTGGGACTCAATAGCCAAGCCATTAAAGCCAGCGAGGGTAAGGCAGGGTGCAAGATGGGCCCCTGAGACAGTAGGTCTCTGTGAAGCGGAAGATGCCACGGAACATCTGTCACCATCCGCACCACGTCGGCGTACCAAGGACGCCGAGGCCAATCCGGAGCTACCAGGATTGTCGGAATTCCCTCTGCTTCTATCCTGCGCAGAACCCGCGGCAGAAGCTTCAGGGGAGGAAAGATGTACAGTAGCCGATACTGGGTGCTACCAGTGCGTCCGAGGCGACCGCCAACGGATCTTTTGTTCTGCACACAAAGGTCTGTACCTTGTGATTGAACCTGGAGGCCATGATGTCCACCTCTGGTGTGCCCCACTTGAGGCAAATCTGGCGGAACACTTCTGGATGTAGGGACCACTCCCCCTGATCCAGAGTCTGGCGGCTGAGAAAGTCCGCCTGCCAGTTTTCCACGCCTGTCATGTAGACTGCAGAGAGAGCTGGCACGTGAAGTTCTGCCCACCAAAGGATCAGAGCCGCCTCCACGGCTGCTGCCGAGCTTCTCGTTCCACCCTGATGGTTCACATATGCCACAGCCGTGGCATTGTCCGACTGAACCCAGACAGGGAGGCCTCGCAGCCTCGCCGACCAACGGGACAGACAAAGCCTGATCGCTCTCAGTTCCAGTACATTTATCGGAAGGCAAGCTTCCTGAACTGGCCAACGACCATGGGCAGAGAACTGCCCCAGGACCCCTCCCCAGCACAACAGGCTGGCATCAGTCGTTACTATCGACCAATTGAGGGGGAGAAAACATTTTCCCAACTTTAGGGCTGGAGCCCGAATCCACCAAATCAAGGATCCTCGGGACTGATGATCCAACTTGATCAGTCTGTCTAGGGATAGGGGAGATTTGTCCCATTGCGACAAAATCGCCTTCTGCAGGAGCCGAGTGTGACTCTGGGCGTAAGGTATCGCTTCGAAAGCCGACACCATGAGCCCCAACACTTGCATACAGAACCGTAAGGAGGACCACTGGCGTGATAACAAGGTTCGCACTGCTGCCTGTAATGTCAGGAGCTTGCTCAGTGGTATAAACACCCTTGCCTGCACCATGTCCAGAATCAGACCCAGGTATTCCAGCCGGTAGGATGGAGTCAATGATGACTTCTGCAGGTTGATCAGCCAACCGAATTCTTTTAACGTGGACACCGTGATTATCACGTTCTCCTCCAGAGCCGCAGCTGACTCTGCTCTCAGGAGTAAATCGTCGAGGTACGCCACCACCGCGATACCTCTCTGTCTCAACAGTGCCAGCATCGGGTCCACCACCTTGGTGAACACTCGGGCAGACGAAGCCAGCCCGAAGGGAAGTGCTACAAACTGGTAATGCAGATCTCCCACTGCAAAGCGTAGAAAACGCTGGTGACTGTGACAAACTGGAATGTGAAGATACGCGTCCCTGATATCCAGGGACTCCATGAGTTCCCCTTGGTGCAGGGCGGCCACGACCGAGCGGGTGGACTCCATCCTGAATCTCTTTGTCTTTACAAAGCAGTTTAATGCCTTCAGGTCCAGAACTGGCCTGACACCGCCCTTCTTGGGCACCACAAAGAGGTTTGAGTAAAACTCATGAAATCTTTCCACCGCGTGTACCGGTACAGTCACCCCCTGTTCGGCAAGTGCCCGAAGGGCGCCCAGAAGCGCCTCCTGATACCCCTGAGGGAGTTTTACGTTCTAAGGGAAGAACCTTTCTGGGGGTAGAGAGATGAACTCTGTCTGCGAACCCCAGCAACCGGCCCATCATGCAGAGGTTGACTTATCCTTCGTTTTTTCGGACTTATGTTGCCAGGGCCTTTTACTGGACCCAGCGGAAGCCTTACCGGACTTGAAGCCCTTACCCGCTGAGCCGGGTGCACGAAAAAACTTCTTCTGACCTGAAGAAACTGGACCCTGCCTACGGCGAAAATCCCGCCGTTTTGGCTCCGGAAGGAAAGTACTCTTCCCTCCCGTGAAATCCTTAATGATTTCATCCAACTGTGGGCCAAACAGACGCCTTCCCTGAAAGGGAAGATCTGTAAGAGCTTTCTTCGAAGCCTGGTCGCCCGACCAAGAGCGGAGCCACAGCACCCGCCTGATAACAATTGCAAAAACAGACATTTTTGACAGTGTGGGAAGCAGGTCCAAGGCCGCATCGCATATGTAGCAGAGACCTTCTTCCAAGTGTTGTGCACGTTGCACCTCAGCCTGTGCATACTCACAAGTTAAACCGGTGTGTAGTGTGGCAGCGTGCTCGTGAAGAGATTGCGTCGCCATAGCAGCCGCCAGAGCTGGCCGCATGGCTGACCCAGCCAACAAGAACAGTGCCTTAGACACTGCTTCCGTGCGGCGATCGGCCGCCTCTTTAAAAGACGGAGACCCCTCCAAGGGAATGGTCGTTGCCTTATTCAGACGGGCCACCGGTGGGTCCACTGCTGGGGAAGCCCATCTCTTAGTAAAGCTATCCTCAAAGGGGTAGCTAACAGCAAAGCTTTTGGGTAAAGCAAAGGAATTTTGCGGCCGTAGCCATTCCTTGAACACCGCCTGTTCAAACACCTGATCATAAGGGTAGGCCCTAGGGGACCTAGAGGGCTTAAGCGATCCACAAATCTATGTGGACTCAAGCGACTCCCCTGCTTGGTCAAGTCGCATGGAGTCACGGATATCAGTGATCAAAGCGGCCACTATCGCTTTGTCGCGTGAAAATGGAGCCTCCTGATCACCTTCGCCATCTGAGGGTATCAGTTCACCCTCTGACAGGTCCACGGGGGTTCCCGTGACCACCGAGGCACTCTCTGGTTCCGAATCCTCCCCCAAAGAATGACGGGGCGGGTGTTTTTTGGGGCCCCCTGGAATCGGGTCCCCTGCCCGGGGAAAGAACTCCCCAAAATACCGCCCTCAGCTGTTCCAAGGACACCAAGGTTCCCGGGGTGGATTGTTGCTCCGCAAGTACCCCTGCCATAGCACTGTCGGCCTCTGACACCCCAGACTTCCGGCACCCCCACTCTGTGACCACCACCTCTACCCCACCAATCAGCCAGGGAGACCTGGGAGGATTGCACCCACCGCTACCAGCACCCAGGGAGAGCCAGCTATACTTGCTGTTTTAAATGCCTCAGCACTGTGACCGGAATGAGCAATGCCAAAAATCCACTGCACTTCAAGAGCCTGCACCGCCGCCTGTCAGCCACGCTTGTCCAAGCAAAAACGGAAGTGCTTCTGCTGTTTTTATTATTATATTATATTCCTGTAATACCGAGAACGACCACTGGGGGCCGTCAGAGGACAAGCTGAAAACCTCATGGTCTACCAAACAATGGCTGCTGGCATCAACACCGAGCTTACGGCAAAATGGCGCGGACGGCTGACGAACGAACGGTGATCCACACTGAATGGCGGTGAACCGCCAAATGCAGTCTCCGAACGGTCAGTGCGGGGTGCGGTACTGGAGTGGGGGGAGGGGGGAACAGGAGATGACCACCCCAAATGCGTCCCCGCTAATAGGCCCCCACCGGCCGGCTACCTTAGAAGCTGCCCAGGTGCCCACTCTCCACGCCCTAAGACGGAAGAGGGGTCTACTCACCGATCCGACGGGCGCAGCGGGTAGCCACCTGGAGCAGACTTACCTCCCCATGGAGAGGCATGCTGCTGGCCAGGCCCCTGGACAGGAACAGAACCAGTCACTGGGCTCTAGTGGGATTAGCCACTGGCCACCCTCACGGAACGGGCGCTATGCAGCGTGCCCCCGCTAAGGGTAGCTCGCATAGACGTTGGCCGGACTGGTGAAAGTTTTTGGATTCTAGATATCCTCTATACCGCCAGCCGGCTTCTTGATAGCAGTCTTCATCAGAAAAACCTTCAGGAGACCGCAGATACCATAGGGAACCAGGTCTACTCAATAAAAACTGATGTGCTATGCAGAGCAGGGGGATTATATGCTAAGGTGAGGACAACCCCCTGGGAGGGGGCAACCTATGCTTTTGTTTTATTTTTGCCTAGTCTACTCCTAGTGATATGAGCATAACCCATGTGTCATAAGAAGAGCTGCGTCTGTCAGTGAACGTAAGAGTAAAGGATCATTCTCTACGTCCCTGTATAGACTGCCGGGAATTAAACCAGATAACGGTCAAGAACCGCTATCCCTTACCCTTGGTACCTGAACTATTCCAAAGACTGGGATCTGCCATCATCTTCTCTAAACTTGATTCACGGGGTGCCTACAACCTAGTCTGCATTCGAGAAGGCGATGAGTGGAAGAACGCCTTCCGTACTCGTTTCAGGTATTACGAGTATCTGGTTATGTCCTTCGGTCTGTGCAATGCCCCCGCTACGTTTCAACACTTTGTGAATGATGCCTTCCGGGACTTCTTGGATCTGTTTGTGATCATATACTTAGACGACATCCTGATCTTCTCTTCCTCCCTTGAGGAACACAGAGAGCATGTCATCAAGGTCTTGAGCCGTCTCCGACAGCATGGGCTCTATGCTAAAGCGGAGAGGTGCGCTTTTGAACAAACCAGTATCCACTTCTTGGGACTAGTTCTCTCTGTGACCGGTATTACAATGGACCCCCAAAAGGTCTCCACTATCCTTTACTGGCCGGCACCTTCAGACAGGAAAGGGGTCCAACGTTTCGTGGGCTTCGCAAATTTCTACAGGAAATTTATAAAGGGGTTCTCGACCATCATTGCGCCCATCACGCAGCTCACAAAACAGAACACTCGCTTTCAGTGGTCCACAGAGGCAGAAACAGCTTTCCAGACTCTCAAAGGCCTGTTCACGGCAGCACCTATTTTAAAGCACCCTGACTCGGCCTTGCCTTACGTCCTAGAGGTGGACGCTCCTGAGATCGCCGTGGGGGCAGTTCTTTCCCAAAGACAGGGTCCCAAGGCTCTGCTCCATCCCGTCGTGTTCTTCTCTCGGAAACTATCACCTCCAGAGAGGAATTACGACATAGGGGATAGAGAACTTTTGGCCATCAAAGCAGCACTCGAGGAATGGCGATACTTGCTTGAAGGGGCCACACACCCTATCTTGATATATACGGATCATAAAAACCTTGAGTATCTGAGAACTGCCAAAAGGCTGAAACCCCATCAAGCTCGCTGGGCACTTTTCTTTTTAAGGTTTCTTTTCCACTTAATTTACAGGCCAGGGTCGAAGAATGTCAAACCTGATGCCCTTTCGAGGATGTTCAATGATCCCGGCAACTGTGCTGCCCCAGACACCATCCTCCCGTCACGGAACTTCTTATTGTCCCAGGAGGACCTACTGCCACAGATCAGATGGTCCCTTGCTAGCTCTACTGGCTCCCTGGACCCCAGGTTGTCGGAAAAGGATGGTCTATGGTGGCACGGCCAGCAGATCTTCATTTCGGCAGAGCAACGCCCCACTGTGTTGGAACTTTGCCACGACCACAAGTTTGCGGCGGATTTTGAAACTCGCAAAACCTTGGAGCTGCTTTCACGTTTGTTCTGGTGGCCGTTGGCAGAAGAGGACTGCCGGATACATGTGAGCATGTGCGCTACTTGTGCACGTAATAAAACATACAAAGCCAAGGCTTGGGGTCTTTTGAACCCACTCCCGGTACCTGAGCGTCCATGGACCCAGATAGCCATGGACTTTATTGTGGAACTACCTCCATCCAAGGGCTTTACTACCATCTTTGTGGTTGTGGATCGCATGACCAAGATAGCCCATTTCTTACCCATGAAGAGTACACCTACGGCTGCCAAGACAGTGGAAATTTTCATCCGGGAAATCGTCAGACTCCACGGAATACCCCTTAGCATTGTGTCAGATCGTGGGGTTCAGTTTACCTCCAGATTCTGGAAATCCCTGTGTTCAGCACTGGAAATTGAGTTATCGCTGTCCTCGGCCTACCATCCAAATGGCCAAACTGAGAGAACGAATCAGACTCTGGAACAGTATCTGGGGTGTTTCTCCTCGTTCTCTCAGGACGACTGGGCCTCCATGTTACCTTTGGCCGAATTTGCCTTCAATAATACCATCCACTCGGCCACCAAACAGTCCCCATTCTGGGCAAATTATGGATTCCTACCGACCTTTCTACCTGGCTTGGCTGCTGAAAGTACAGTGGCGGCGGTACAGGAAACTTAATTTTTTCAGGGAGAATACTCAACTCCTGCGGGACACACTTTCCAGGACCACAGAACTCATCAAACAAGCCTTTGACAAGAAAAGACGGGGAGAGCTGGAACTCAAGCCGGGTGACTTGGTCTGGTTAGCCACCAGAAACCTAAAACTCACCTGTCTCTCAAGAAAGTTGGGACCCAGATTTGTTGGGCCTTTTCCCGTTAAGAGGAGTTTGAGGTCGAAGCCATCCTGGACTGCCGGAAGAGGGGTAACGTAACCCAGTATTTGGTCAAGTGGAGAGGCTATGGCCCCGAGGAAAATTCTTGAGAGCCAGAGTCTAATGCCCATGCTGCGGAGTTGATCCGAACCTTTAGGAGAAACCGCCTGGAAGTTGGTGCCCGGTGAGGCATCTGGAGACTGCCCCTTGGGGGGGCAATGTTAGAGGACTTGGATGTCTTTCCGCTGTTTCCGCGGTGGTGAAACGTTTGCGAGCGTCCGTGCGCACTCCTGTGCGCGCGCACGTGCCGGAAATGGCGCCAAATGGCCTATTTATGCCTGAGAAGCCCTGCAGTCTGTGCTGTCCATTCTACAGCATTAGAGTGTGTCCCGGAGAGCTACCTGTTTTTTGAACCTGTATCCTGATCTGTTCCTGTGACCCGGCTTGTTTGACCTTGATTGACTTCCGCCTGCACCGACCCCCAGTTTGCCCACGACGATTCTTCTGCCTGACCCCTTGTACCCTGTCTGCACCCGATGGCCCTTCACCCTGCTCCTTCTGTACTGCTTGCCAGCCAGTTGCCGACCTCAGCCTGCCTCACTACTCTATGGTTGCATGAGCCACTGATGGACCCATCTCACCATCAGTGTTCCAGTCCAACCCTCGTGCCCCTCTGTGCTCTGGAACCCTCTGTCTGCTCTATCAGGGGTTCCCGAACCAGGGTCGTAAGAGTGGTTGCTTCCTGCACAAGACAGACTCCACCATCAGGTGCGTGACACATTGGCTACCAAGTCGCTTAACTGCCCTCACTCTTCAAAAGGTTGGGCACCCCTGCCTTAAGAGAAGAAGTAGGAAAGTGAAATTAGGATGTAGGAAAGTAGGAAATTAAACAAGTGGTAGTATGGTAATGAGAAAGGTGTGGTCCAGGCTGGAAAAACATGCCTTATCACACCCTTTTCTGTGATGCAACAACACAGTGAATGAAGGGAGATGACCTACAGGAAGTGATGCAAGCAGAAAGAAATTTTTAAAACTCAGACAGAAACATGAAATGTCAAGCCTTCTGAGGATGAGGTAAGAAATTATAGTACAAAAGGATTCTATTTATTATGAAAAGTGAAATTCTGCCTGAAAAGGTAAACTTCGCCTCGGAGGCTGTAAGAAACATTTGACAATACTTGAACCAGGCTTTCAGTGTGTGAAAGCAAGGAGGATGTTCTGACAGCACACCAGCAGGTATAATAAAGGATTTACAAGAATGGAGATAAGAAAGGAGTAGACTTGTGGATCATGCATAGCTGAAAAACTGAATTACACTCCAGAATGTCACTCTTTTGTATACATTTATTGTTACCATCTATACCTTTGATTTTTTCTTTGTTTTGAAAATTTATAAAACCTAACAAAACTTTTGCGAAAGACAAACTGAATTGCCCAATTTTAACACTTCATCTAGGCTTCTCAGATTTTAAAGGGGTTGTAAAGGCAGAGGTTTATTATCTTTATGTATTCTATGCATTAGGATAAAAAAAATTTGTGTGTAGCAGCCCTCCTAATTACTTACCTGAGCCCCATCTCTCTCCAGTGATGTCCACGAGTGTCTTAGCCATCCGGGACACTCCTCCTGATTGGCTGAGACACAGCACTGGCTCCATTGGTAAATGAAAGTCAGTCAGCTAATCAGAGGAGAGAGAGGGTGGGGGTCGGGTCAGGGCTCCATGTCTGAATGGATACACGGAGTTCTGACTCGGCTCGGGTGCCCCCATAGATAGCTGCTAGCTGAGGGGGCACTCGATAGGGGGGAGGGGCCAGGAGCTGCAAAGAGGGACCCGAGAAGAGGAGGATCCAGGCTGCTCTGTACAAAACCAACTGCACAGAGGAGGTAAGTTTAACATGTTTGTTATTTTAAAAGAAAACAAGACTTTACAATCACTTTAATGTTACCTCTGGATCTTTAAACCACAGAATAAGACAAATAGACTAAAGACATTGAGGTCTATTATTCCAGAAAGCATATACTAAAGAGGTTTCAAAAAAGAATTTCAATGTCTCTAGGTGCATAGTGGCAGTGGCGTCACTAGGGTTGTGTCACCCAGTGCGGAAAAACATGGTGTCCCCTCTCTCCACCAACTATAGTCCTCCCTTAGTAAAGGGGGGGGGGGGGGGGGGGGGGGGGGGGGGGGGGGGGGGGGGGGGGGGGGGGGGGGGGGGGGGGGGGGGGGGGGGG
>BLSH010030658.1:2266005-2284481 GCA_018402905.1 Glandirana rugosa
GACAGGCTGTGAGATCCAAATTTAATATCTTGTATGACTTCCATAAGCTTGAAGGACTGCATCCATGCGGTTTGGCAAGGAATCATACAATTTATTGATGAAGTCATCAGGAATAGCAAAGAAAGCAGTCTTGCATGCCTCCCAGAGTTCATCAATATTCTTTGGTTTCCTCTTCCATGCTTCCTCTTTCATCCTACCCCACATATGCTCAATGATGTTCATGTCTGGTGACTGGGCTGGCCAATTCTGGAGCATCTTGATCTTCTTTGCCTTGAGGAACTTTGATGTGGAGATGGAAGTATGGGATGGAGCACCATCCTGCTGCAGAATTTGGCCTCTTTTATGGTTGGGAATATAAGAGGTAGCTAAGATTTCTTGGTATTTTAGACTATTGATGTTGCCTTCCACCCTGCAGATCTCTTGCACACCCCCATACTGGATGTAACCCCAGACCATGATTTTTCCGCCACCAAACTTCATTGTTTTCTGGGTGAATCTTGGATCCATGCGGGCTCCAGTAGGTCTCCTGCAATATTTGCGGCGACTGTGGTGTATTTCAACAGAAGATTCATCTGAAAAATCCACCTTCTGCCACTTTTCCAGCATCCATCCTTTTAGAAGGCTGTGGGCCTTGGCAAATGCCACATGGTTTTTCAATTGTCTTTTGTTTAGTGCTGGCTTCTGGGCACTGATTCGACCATGGAGGCCATTTTGAGACAGAATCCGATAAACTGTTCTGGTTGACACAGGGACTTCAGGTGACCAGGTCTTGTGGAGCTCTGCTGCAGTGGAAAATGGGCTGGCCTTGGATTTTCGAGCCAACAGACGGTCCTATCGAGCAGGTGTCTTGCGGGGTCTGCCTGACCTGGGCTTGTCAAAAATATCTCCAGTCTCTTCAATTCTTTTTTTTTTTATCCTCTGTACTTGACGCTGAGACACATTGAAGGTGTCTGCCACATCAGCAGTGGATCTGGTCTTCAGCCTCTTGATAATCAAAACTTTAGTCTCAGGGTGAATCTTAGGCATGTTTGCAGAGGTCTAGTTGCAGTTGATGTGAAGGTCTAGTGTACTGGGGTTCTTTTTATACACACCTGAGACCTAATTGATCCATTATTAGCCACAGGTGAAGCTCATATGACAAGGCGACAACACTTATGTCTTTGCAAAAATTGACTCAATGGGCTTTACCAAGCTGTGAATATTAGAATACTTTTTGACAGTTTGTTTTACACTGAAACATTATTACAAAAGCTGTTGGGATTAAAATGAGCCATTTGTTGTAAAAAAAAATCTTGATTAGAAATATATTTCAGCGCTACTTCAGGTCAATTTGTACACAAGCGACAAGACTTTTGTCAGGGACTGTATATAAAAACATTATAAATATTGTGGGTGATTAGCTTCAAGTGGAGAGGTTCTCAAACATGTAATCCAGCCGTATGTCGGGTTAAGGGCGTCTTGCCCATGTTTATTCATTCAGCAAAAAAGGATAACAGAAAGGCTTCCCTCACAGGGGTAGAAAACAGTCCCAAAACAAAAGTCAATTACACGAATGAAAGCATGCTGGCTAACAGATAGACCTCACTGGGTCTGCTTCAGTCTTTGCAGGCTTGTTCCCTCACAGCCTGCTCCTTCGCTCTCAGCACCACCACTGATTACACCCAGGTCAGGCAAAATTATACCCCGGGGGGAGCAAAGTGTGACCAATACTTAACCCCTTGCTGCCTATAGACCTCTCCCTGCCACCCATTTACCTTAAGAATCTCAAGATTCTATGTGGCAGATATATTCCATCAATAACTGACATGGGCTGTTTGTCACAATATATTTTTTCCCTTTCCCTTCCCGGTCACATTGCTTCTGTTCTCAGCTGCATAAGAGCTGGGAGGACGAGAAGCAGCAGCACACTGAATGGCTGTGCAGCGGGGGGGGGTCAGAACACGTCTGATCATTGGAGCAGAGTACACTGTGTTTACAGCATAGCTATTAAACTGATTGTGTTGTGCTCTCCTGCTTAGTGGGGTCAGTTTTAATAGGTAGGCAGAGGGACTAGCAGGAACACAAGGATTTCACACAAAGGAAGCAATACAAAGAGAACAGGATACTTTTTCATACAAGTACATGGTACAGCAGGCACATCTCAGGAATGGATTGGGGTAACAAACGCTTTAAGAAAACTAATGGACTGGACGCTGAGAGACTTGACCATAAAACGTTTTTTAATCAAATGATCAACCGCTGCATTTCTAAGTGCTCATTTTAGTGACAGATTCCCCATGGAATGAATGACTCTTGTGTTATGGTATGGCTCATAATAATCATCATGGTTCATATTATGTTAACTATACTGTAAAAGTGAGAGCACATTGTTGAACATATTCTGTTGCATTCCCCTTTCATAAAAAGGTAAATGGATAGTATGGTATGATGTAAATTTACATTGCACATAGCATACAAGAAAATTCTAAGATACTTTGAATTCTGCCATGCCTCCAGACAACAAATATCGGTGCGGACGACCGAGTTATGTACCTGTTGGAAACAAGTATGTGAATTTGGGGCAAGCATCATTATGGAGGCGCAGTGAGGCTGGAGTGTTCATAGGATACTCCATCCACAATGCAGCTGAGCTCCGTCTCCACCATTGCACTTGTCAACAAACAGCGCAGTGGTCAAGAACATTTTTAAGTGGGGCAGGCGAAGCCTAACAGGGATTTAAAAATAAAAAATAGCATTTCCTAAAAAAATAAATGAAAAAAAATATATATATTTTGAAAGGACCCCTGCCCTCTATGAATGCATTTAGGATTTCATAGGTAACCAGCAATTGGATAATATATACTGGGTATTACCACGCATGACAGAGTGAGAGGAATAATTCTAGGACCATTATTTATGGTCAACTCTAAACAGATGAGCTGTAAAGAATTTTAAAGCATTGCTACGAACAATTTTGAGTATCAACATTTTTTTCTGTTTCATAGGCCCATGTAATTTTAAGACATACGGTATCTATGGTATCTGGTTACTCAACACAGTTTTATCTTTAAAATATTAAAAAAACGTGACATATACTGTGCTTGTGTAGAATAAAATGTATTTAGTGTATTCTTTGCCTATAATATATATTTTTTTGTCAATAGTTTTTTATTGAGAAATGCAAGAATAATCACATCAGAGCAACTATACAGTTGCATATAACAATATTTTTATTCTACGTTTTCTCTGCCCTCCAAAAGCATACCATGTGTTGGGTTTTGTTTAATTTACAGACCTAACATGTGCATTTTAACATGCAATGTATTGTCTGATCTTGTAAAATAATGTGCAAATAAGAATGTAGGCAAAGGTTTGTTTATGTGGCTAGAAAATGAACCTACTTAATACTGAATTGTGATGATGTGGGTATTGGGACACAGTACTGAGAAATTCAATGAAGCATCAGCACCACTTTTCTGGTAGTATGTCTCATTAAAAGGCCCAGATTCAAAAAGCTCTGCCACACAGCGATTTAGGTATTTCAGAATAGTGCCACTTTTACAAAATGGTGCTTTTACTGTACTAAATTCAACAATAATTACCTCAAGTTAATATTAAGATAATGAAACTGGTGTTTATTAAGTTGAAATGTAAGTTGGCATACAGAGAAAGGCAGAGTACCTGTTGTAAAGGATACTGTCATCCTAGTGATGCTGAAAGTGGTCAGAGCCTAATAGTGAAGCTAAAGGACTAGTTCCCTATCATGTGCACTCCACTTGTGATAGACAGCAGGCAGTGGGCCGACCCATAGCCAAAAGAAAGCCTGCTATTGGCTATAGAATCCTCTCACTGCCTGCTGCCGGTCACCAGAAAAAAGTGGTCCCGATGGGGTACTAGTCCCTCAACTTCCCCGTCAGGCTCCACCCAATGTTAGCATCACTGGTTGCTAGATAACTGCTGGCTATAGATTTTCTTTAACTTCTGGAGGTTGAACAAAGTCATGGGAGAGCAATACCAAAGTAAGTACGGTATTTGCATTTAAGAATTTAAAGTGAACCTGTGGATTGCCCTGCACAAGCAAAGCACGTTTACTTCAAAGCTATCTGCCTATTCTTTTCTCAAATTAGCGCATATCTGGTTTAAAACATATTTAGGAAAATTTCAGGTGGCTGACTTATTTTTTTTCTTACATCTTGTTTTGAAAATAGTGAGATCTCTTCCCCCTTTGTTCCTATGACTACCCAACTATCCCAGTCATAATGATGCAATCTAACTCTTCCATTTAGATACTTCATGTATTTTACATTGAAACTGAACTAAATCCTCCTACCCTTTTCTTTTCCTCTTTGATCTGCAACTGCCATGGTGGTGCACATGTGATCAGTTATGAAACCAGCCATTTGATGCTTTAACAGTTTAGATGACAACACAAGCAAATGTGACAGTTACCATTGCTGGCATGCAGGGAATGTAACTGTTTTTTTAACTGTTAAATCAATGGGTATAGTTCTGCTTTAAGATGAATAAACCAGGAGAAACCAGAGCAGAAAAAGCTGAGCACTGCCCAGTACTTCTACCAGTAACTTAAATATCAGCTTATGTGGACTGACTTGTTTAACTTAAAGTGGTATTGAACTTTGGACAGCCACAAGGAATTCAACACAGTGTCCTGGCCTTACTTCCATTACATTCTATAGCATTGGGGATTTGGCCCACACTTCCTACGTTGCTACTTCCTATATCACAACCTGGAAGCCTATGTCCACTATGCCAGCCATCACTCCGACCCGTTTCCAACAGCCTGAGGCACCAGGCAAGGCTGTCCTTTATCCCCCTTCCTGTACACTCTAGCCTTGAGCCCTTCGCTCAATTGATCTCCTCTAATCCAGACATCCGGGGTATAGAGCTGGGGAGAGTACAGCACAAACTATGCTTCTCTGCAGATGACGTCCTGCTCTTTTTGATGTCCACAATAACAACTCTGCCTACTCTTTTCCTGGCACTGGGAGATTTCGCCAAACTCTCAGGTCTGGTTGTCAACCTGCAGAAGGATCAAGTCCTCAATATCTCCCTACCTCCCCTGATGGAGCAATACCTACAGACTTCTCTCCCATTCCAGTGGATGCAATGAAGCCTCCCTTTTGGTAATTCAGCTCCTTAGATCCCTTGATGACATGCATCAACATAATTACCCCCCAATGCACTCGCACCTCACCTCGCTACTTAAACGTTGGCCTTCCCTCCCAGTTTCATGGCTTGGCAGGGTTAGTGCGGTGAAGATGAAGATACTCCTGAAAATACTATTCCTATTCTGGGTGCTCCCCATACCACTCCCTGCACATCTGCTACGGATACTACAGCATTGGATTTCTCCCTATATCTGGGGGGGACGTGAAACCCTGCCTCCCCAGGTGCACAACCCCTCTCTCTAAACCTCAAGGTAGACTAGGCCTCCCTTATATTGCCAAATATTATCAAGTAACACAATTTTCAGCCCTTCCCAAATTCCATGCTATTCATGAAACCCCCCCTTGGTTGGTGTTGAGGCAGTGGATTGAAACGCCCTCTCAGTCGCTAACCTCTTGTGGCTCCGCTCCTCGGATCATAAAAATATTTCTAACCCGATCACAGTCTGGGATAAACTTAGGGCCCCTACATGCTCCAGTCCCCCATAACCCACTACTATTCTATCTTAAGAATCCATCCTTTTACCCAGCCTTTGCCTCCCCTTCCTAGTTTCAGGCCTGGTGCTCTGCTGGTCTTCTGCGCTTCTACTATTTGACTACTAATTCTGCCTTCAAAACCTTTTTCACCCTGCAGGAAATACACGGTCAGTCTAACTTGGAACTATTCCATTACTTACAAATAAGACACTTATTATCCCCCTTTTTTGCCCTGTCTACCCTCTACAATTACCTCCCTTTCTTCGAAAGTGCCTGTAAGAGGGACCCCCATGCCCCAGGTCTCATCTCACAACTATATTGCCAAAGGCTGAACAA
The DNA here is from genome assembly GCA_018402905.1 of Glandirana rugosa. Classification (NCBI taxonomy): domain Eukaryota; kingdom Metazoa; phylum Chordata; class Amphibia; order Anura; family Ranidae; genus Glandirana; species Glandirana rugosa. The sequence continues at coordinate 2,271,984 of BLSH010030658.1, forward strand.
GCCAGATTCCCCTCCACCCTCCTATACGTCCCACTGGAAGCAAGATCTGGAGATCTTCTCAGAACACATAGTGTAACCAGAGGTTTGGGCAATGGCTAGCCACCAAGTCCTCAGTTCAGAACATAGCAGCACTAGAAGCTAACTACAGAGCCCGTACCTATGGGTATCTTGTCCCCCCTAGGCCTGCTAATTATGTGCTAAATTATTCTCCCAAATGCTTTCAAGCCTGCGATGAAATAGGCACCCACCTCCACATATGGTGAACCTGTCCCATAGTACAGCACTTCTAGGAGTGTACCAGATCAACTCCACGTTCATGGTGGATGAGCTGCCCTCAGATCCTCTCTCAGCCCTATTTAACATACAACTTCTTAACTTAACACGGATTGAACACAAACTATTTCTCCAAGTGACCACAGCTGCCAAACAAACTATTGCAAAAACCTGGAAGGCTAGCACTCTTAACATAGTAGAAACAAAAAAACAGTCACTAAGGCTATGATCCATGCCAAACTGGAGGCGGTTATATTAGACAGAGTTAAGGATTGTACCAAATTATGACAACCCTGGGTGCAGCATTTTCTTCCCCTTCAATTTGATGATACCCGCCTGCTGCCATGACCTACACCAGAGCAATTTCTTTGAACCTGATCTGGCCCTTCTATGGGTATTGCCATGGGTAGACACCTCCTTTTTTACCCCCCCCCCCCCCATCCTATACTCTTCTGTCACTTTTCTCTGTTTACATTGCTTTATCAGTTGGCCTAACCAATGTCCAGGTTAGGCTGGTATGAGACATGAGAAATCATGGTGAAAGCCACATCTCCTTTGCCACTTAGTAGTGCCAAAGAGTGAGCAATTGTCCCTGAGGCGAACTACTAATTTCAAAATTATGCACCCCCTGGGTACTTACCTAATGGCATAAACTACATGTCCCTCAGGCTCACTGCGCCTTGCCTTGCTAAATAACCCTTGCTGTGAGGGACTAGAAACACTTGTGAGTTTGCTATGTCTGCTTTATGGCTGTTCACCCAACCCTGTGCAGTTATATGTTAATCTTTCATGTCTCACACAAGTGTCTTTACCTGTCTGTTGTTATTCTATGTATATCATACTAACAAACAATTTGAAGAAAGTGATATTAAACCAAAAAGCAAACATTTATTATACTGCAGCTTACCAATTCCTTTTTTAGGCATTCTTTATTTTATTTTCATTTGGTGATCCAGCCAGCAAGTCTGTTGTTTTTCAGCAGAACAAGCTCTCATGCAAAACAGTTATAAAGTTGAGAAAACCCATTTACCACTGACAGGGGTACTTACAATGATCAACTTTTATTTATTTATACAAAACCTTTATCCCAAAAGGAAAAAAAACTGGTGCTGTAACTGCTTGTGTAACTGCAGTGTGACCTGAAGTTTCGCTTCAATTTGTTAGTGTATCTAAATCTGCTAGTACAGATAACACTCCTCTCCCTCCAGACTGACAATGCTGCTGTCCAACAGTGCCCCTGTGTTGCACTCTAGTTCAGGAGGTATGTTAATGGCCAGCAGTGGTGGCTGATGCTCAAATTTCCTGGGGGGGGGGGGGGTGGCTGTCTGGGTGGGGGCCACCCCCCCAGTAGCTACAGTTCATTGAGGGAACCATGAATGCCAACATGTACTGTGACATACTGAAGCAGAGCATGATCCCCTGCCTTTGGCAGGGCATTATTTCAACATGATAATGACCCCAAACACACCTCCAAGAAGATCACTGCCTTGCTAAAGAAGCTGAGGGTAAAGATGATGGACTGGCCAAGCATGTCTCCAGACCTAAACCCTATTGAGCATCTGTGGGGCATCCTCAAACGGAAGGTGGAGGACCACAAGGTCTCTAACATCCACCAGCTCCGTGATGTCATCATGGAGGAGTGGAAGAGGACACCAGTGGCAACCAGTGAAGCTCTGGTGAACTCCATACCCAAGAGGGTTAAGGCAGTGCTGGAAAATAATGGTGGCCACACAAAATATTGACACTTTGGGCCCAATTAGAACATTTTCACTTACTCACTTTTGTTGCCAGTGGATTAGACATTAATGGCTGTGTGTTGAGTTATTTTGAGGGGACAGCAAATTTACACTGTTATACAAGCTGTACACTCACTACTTTATATTATAACAAAGTGTCATTTCTTCAGTGTTGTCACATGAAAAGATACAATAAAATATTTAGACAAATGTGAGGGGTGTACTCACTTTTGTGAGATACTGTAAGTCGGAGCGACTTGAGTCGCTCCTATTAGAATGGTTCCATTGCAATGCATGGAGCGCGACTTGTTAGGCGACTAAGTCGCCCCTGTGTGAACGGGCTCTTACAGTGATTGCATTTATGCATTTTTTTACTGTGTATAAAAGCAACAACACCCTGATGCAATCCTTGTAATAATAATTCTGAAAAAAAGACTTTCAGTGTCACAAAGGTCCCAGCTAATAACTCTCTCTACATTACTTCCACACAGCTTCTGTTTACAAAACCTATTCTTAGAAATAGGGGGATGCATAACCTCTCTGCTAATGCATATTGCTGGGTGTATAAATCAAACATACAGTATATATGTAAAATTATCATTGTGCTTATGCTTCTGCCATCTGTTTTGAAATTCTAAACTATGAACTTTTTCTGAAAAGCAACAAAATTACAGGTCAAGGGTTTAAACAGCAGATGTTTCAATTCTCTTATCTCAACATTTTTTTATTTATCACTTCTATATGGTAACTTTATTTTAAATCAATTAACAGAACGATCGCTTTTTTTTTTTTCTATTTATGGATTTATAAATATCACATTAGGCTGCTTCATACATCTATGTCATAAAAACAACAATGCTAACATTGCAGAGCTAGAAACAGAAGCTTGTTTTTGCACATAATGTATATATTTATTTAGAATGTGTCTAAGATTAATGTAATATTATTTTATTTGTAAAATAAAAAAAATAAAATTTGACTTATTAATGTACATATAAATAGTGGCAACATTTACGCAGATAGTAAATCAAAAAAACCTTACAAACATAAATGTTACATTTCATACTCATCCCAGTTTCATAATATAAAAAGAAGTTTGTCATTTTACTTACTCATTTTGCTTTTTGTAGTCATACATTTCACTTCCACCCAAAGAAGCAACAAAGCAAACATGAAAAGAAAATGATATGGTCTCATTTTGTTTTCCGGCACTGGACTGTCTCTAAGAACTGCTTCCAGTAAGATACAACAATGTCAGCTTTCAGGAAGGGATTGGCACACCTTTTATCTTATAGAGACACCTCCCATATTTCTAGATTTACAACATTTACTTCAGCATACACAAGTTATCCCTCCCATCCTAAATAAGGCTGGGAATAATTGCACACATTTACAGTCATAATAGGTAATTATATAAATGCTATAGTTAAAAAGATATTTATATTGGACTATATATGCCAATTTCAAGGCAGCTTACTGTCATGTATTGCCCTTTCTGTACAAAATAAGTCTGCAAAATGTTAAAGTGGAACTAAACTCTCTAAATCAGCATGAACAATTTTTATTCGTATGCTGCTAACTTTAGTAAATAGATAGGAAATTATATTATATTTACTTGTTTTAATCTTTTTTCAATTCTTCAGTTGCTTCCTGGTTTCTGGCCTGGGCGAAAATCATGTCATACATCCCATCCCAGGAGTCTTCATGGGCATTTTTTTTCTTTCAACTGGAGGAGGGGCTTTCTCAGCTAGCATGCCATGCTAAGGGCAGATGGATTCCGGGAAATAAATGCTACATAAATCATCTACCCTTACATAAGATGGCCATGGCTAGAAATGCTAGGGAAATGTTTTTCAAAGTGATTTCTCAACAATATTAAAAATGGTGTCATGGATAAATGGGTGAGTTTGCTTTGAATATTAAAAAATGAATTAAATAGCATTTTAAGTTTGTGGTGCTCAGATACAGTTTAGTTCCACTTTAAGTAAAAGAGAGCCAACTGTTGTTTGTGTGCTAAAATGAAAACAAATAATGCATTCTTACTTGCAGGCAGCTAAAGAATAAGGCTCCATGCACACTGAAGGCTATCTGGGCTCTCTCGGCGTCGGGCAGGAGACGCTGCTTACAAAACGTTCTTTTGCGGCGTTTTGTAAGCGGCGTTTATCGGCGTCTGCATTTTTGGGCGTTTTTTTTTTTCTTCATTAGCTTCCATTGACTGCAAAAAATGCCAGACGCAGATAAACAGCTGTTTACAGACGTTTGAGCATTTAGCAGCGTTTAGCGGCGTCCATCGTTTTTTGTGGTCAAAAGAACGACTTTTGAACGCCAATTCAGGGCGTTCAGGTAACAGCCCAAAAATGCCACTGCTGATAAAAGACAATTAACGTCCATGTGTGCATGGACACATAGGATAACATAAAGTGGCGTTTTTGGGCTGTTAAAAAAACACCCAAATGCCCAAAAACAGTCGTTTATCAGATACAGTGTGCATGGAGCCTAAGTTCACCTTTGGGACATCCCTGCGACAGTAGGCAGGCGATCCTCTCCCTGCACCTGCTGTCACAATTTGAAAAAACTGCAGCTGTGCGGGGCTCCGCCAACATCGCTGCGTCATTCCTTTATAGTTTTCTGTGAATGCATGCCTACAAGTACCATCAGCAGCTGACGGCTTGTAGTTATCGATGAACTATAAAGGTGCTGGTAGTTCATTGATCTTCCTGCCCTCGCGTAACTGCCTGCCCATAAGTGGCAAGGGCAGACAGCTATGCTGAGAATCTGCAGGAGCTTGAGCTTGCACTCAGGATCTGCTGATTGGGGGTGTACTGTTTTGCAAGATCCTTAGAATAAATAATAAATGCACATTTATTTATGTTCAAAAAAAATGTGCGTTTATTATTATTTTTCAAAATGTGAACTTAGCCTTTAAATCAAAATTGATTTACATGAGCAACCTACAAGACAGAGTTATTCTGTAATTATACCAAGGAGTTGAAACTGTACATATAAGGTCTAATGGAGTTGGGCAGAAAAAAATGCAGCTTTTAAAAGCATTTTTCTTTTTTTTTTTTTATGCTTCTGAATGTAGGTCTATTTTAGACCACTGTGCAGGGGCATAAAAAAATGCCCCAAACCTTCATTCAGAGAGGAGCTCACTGGTATAATGTACGCACATAAATGCATTCTACTGGCTAGAATAAATGAATAGTCTAGCCAGCAGAATGAGTTTACATGCATACGCTTGTAAATGCTATACACCTGTAGACCAGTGGCGGCCCTTCCATAGAGGGCACACAGGCGCCGCCCCCCCTACCCATGCCTCCAGCCTCCTGATCTACAGATCAGGGTGCCAGACTACAGATTCCAATGGGGGTGGGGGTGTTTTTTTGAAGCACGTGATTAGAGCCAGAGGCTCTATTAGGCTTCACAAAGGGTGGGCTCTGAGCCCGATCCCACCCAGTTGTGTGACGATAGCATATTAATTTTAGCTATTTTCACACTAAAGTTCCTCCCAATCAGGAGACAGGTCATGAGACCTGTCTCCTGACTGGCCAAAGCGTCAGGCGATCCTATTGGATGACTAGCGCTTAGGCAGAAGAGAGAGGAGACACACGGCAGAGGAACCCACTGGAGGAGCAGATACCGGAGCCGCTGCCCACACCCCAGGAGAGGACAGCACAGCCCGCCACCTAGATCCCTAGATCAGGTAAGTCGGGCCACCCGGGGGGGCATGGGGTGGTGGTGGTGCCGTGCCGTGTCATCGGCCATGCGGGAAAGGGGGGGGGGGTGGTTGTATGCCCCCCCCAAAAGATAAATATCTGCAGCCACTGCTGTAGACACAGATAAATGCCTCTCATTTTGCACCAAAATTAGCATTTTTCAAATGGATGTTCTTCCCTAATGGGCATGTGTGTATGAGGCCTAAGGTTTAAAGTGAATGTTAAATAAAAGTGGTAATGTTGTGTTTGTTCAGTTTTATACAGAAAGCAATGCAAGGAAACATTCCCTTCAAAGAGTTTTCTAGGTGAAAATAGGTGTTGTTTTATGCCTATGCCTATGAAAAGCCTATGTGTCCACTATAATAAGCAGCAGTGGTAAGGGGAAGGCAGTTGTGGGTGGTGCGGCTCCCCTTCATGTTGTAGCTCCAGTACACGGGATATATCAGTCTTTCTTACAATAGTAATGTGAATGTTCAGTTAATTATCCAATTTGAAACAAATCAAGCTATAACAATAATGTGGCAGGAGAAAGAAATTTGAAGTGTTAAAGAAAGATGTGACAAAGGTCAGATAAACACCTTGTTTCTAGAGCACATGCGAGAAAAAAAAACATATTCAGATCTTTTAAATCATCTTTCCATAGGGATAAAAAAAATAATTACTTTGATGTTAGATGAATTTGTTAAACTCAAATGAATTCAAGAATATGCTACCAGACATAATACAGGACATCAAAAATAGTAGGAGACCTGAAATCTTTAACAAGCAACCTTTCTTAGCAAGTACTTCAAAGGCAAATAACAAAAGCTTTACTGCTCCTGTCAGACTTATACAATAAATAGTTGCGACAATCAGAAGTGCTAAGAAATAAGTATTTTTCATACAAGCATATTACCAGTATTTATAAGAATAGTCTAACTCCTAAAAAGTCACTGAATTTGTAATCCATCTTGAAAAGTATTTTAAAGGAATGAATTTCACAAAAAGCTCACAAGTTCATTGACCAAACATAGTAATAAAATAAGGAAAAGGCTTTATACATGAGTGTTGTGTATACAGATGTGTACGGCATCATGACCTCCTTTCATAACTATGACGAGCAAGGTTGTGAAAGCTTCACATTTTGAAGTTTATCTGACAATAATTTGGTTTAGGAATGTAATGCAAAATATGAAACTGAGCAGCAAAAGTTCCCAATACCTACGGTATACAAAAACACATTTAGTAATATGATATATTGTAAATATTAGAAAAATAAAAATTTAGGCAATGCCTTTTTATGTGTTTAAATAAGAGGATTTTTTACTTATTGTACAATCATTTTCTTGGAGTATATTATTGGACAAAGGAGGATATTGAGAGAAGTAGGGTTATGCAGCTACATTTAGGAGACTTGACACTGGCAACCAGAATTTGGGGACAGTCCAGCATAACCCCTTCCATTCCCATCATGCCTCAGTTTTGTAGCATGCAGTAAGAGGCGTGGATTATAAGAATAGAGCGGGCAGGATTTGGCCAACAGGCTGCAATTTGGAGACCTCTGGTCTAGAATATATTTGCTTCAGCACTTTTTAAGAACCATTGAAGGGGTTTGAGGTCTCCTATAAAACATATTGGATCTTTATTGAAAGTGACTTTTAGTTTTTAAAAAAATGTATATATTTCAGTGTAGGACTCTATACTGTTCATCTAGTGCTCTCCTCCATACCCCAGGTACCCCAGGTACCTCTAGTTGACCTAGGATATGAGCTGTCCCCAGCCTTTGCCATCTGGGAATATATAGTGGCTAAGTGGTTAGAACTTCCACCTGATAGCACTAGGGTCATTGGTTCAAATCCCAACCATGGCACTACCTGCCTGGAGTTTGCTTGTTCTCCCTGTGCCTGCGTGGGTTTCCTCCAGGTGCAGTTAATTGTCTCCTGTCTAATTTAGCCCTAGTATGTGTATGTGTGAGTGAGGGGACCTTAGATTGTAAGCTCCTTGAGGGCAAGGACTGATGTGAATCTACAATATATGTGTAAAGTGCTGCATAATTTGACGTATATTGCTATACAAGGATTTCGATCTCCTAATGAACTCAGAGAAAAGGATTTTTCAGCAAGTCAAATATGTTGTTTTCTTAATGGTTTTTGAGAAGGCACTAAGTCTGTTAGATAGGAGACCAATGAGGTCCAAGAACCACATCTGCCTGGGCCAGTCTGGTGCTGTGAGAACCACTAGAACATCCTCCACCTTGATCCTAAGGAGGAGAGAGAAAAATTGCAGAGAAGGAAAGGCACAGCTGAAGTTAACCTGATTCCACTAGGGCATCCACTTCAAAGGTCAAAGGATTTTTGGACCTAGACACAACCTTGGGCAGTTTATGGTTAAATCTAAAAGTTAAGAGATCCACATCCAGCATTTCCACCTACAACAGAATTTTCAAAAACCTCCAGGTGAAGATACCATTCTCTTGGGTCCAGACAATATAGACTGAGGAATTGCTCAGCAGTCAAGGCTAGAACATGAACTTCTGCCAAAGCCATATAACAAAGAAATACAGACATCTACACACCTAGGATCGTCTCAATGTATCTTTATTAATAACAAACTGTATCTGTATGCATGCAACTGTATGCATTTCACACTTAGCTTAGTGCTTCCTCATAACTTGATCTGGCCAACTGACCATTGCATCTGTTATCCAAACACGGACAGACCACTCAGGCGAGATAAAATCGATCAGATAATACATTCTCTCTAATATGCTTTCAAAATCTATTTTTAAAACTTCCAAAAAATTCTCATAAAAAACAAAAAAGATACAAAAAAAAACCCAAAAACAATAATTAAATGAAATGATCGATTTTTAAAAGCACATTATATAATATGGAAACCTGAGGAGAACCATAATATATAATAATATGATCAAGGAAAAGATTAAAGGGTTGTTTTTGGACCTTAAGTGCGTCGGTGGCGGGAGTGGCGGCAGAGGAAGAAGGAGCGAGAGAAGAAGAAGCCGGAGGAAGAAGAAGACCAGAGGAAGAAGCAGGGAAGGAGAAGACGGTGGATGATTGGAGGAAAAGTGGGGAAGAAGACATTTTATAAGGACTTGTCAAAAACTGCCTATTTTCTTTTGTCACATTACACTACTTTTTTGGTGAATGGTTAGGGGTACGATGTACCTGATGCCCATTCACTTGGGGGGGGGGCTGAATCTGGGGGCCCCTTGTTAAAGAGGGCTTCCAGATTCCAATAACCCTCTGCCTGTAGATCCCAACAACCACCGTCGGGAAGAGGTCCCTGTCCTCATCAACATGGGGACAAGGTGCTTTGGGGGGGACCCCAAAGCATCCTACCCATGTTGAGGGCATGTGGCCTGGTATAGTTCAGGAAGGGGGGCACTCGCTCATCCCCCCCATCCTGACCTCCAGGCTGCATGCTCGGATAAGGGCCTGGTATGGATTTTGGGGGGGACCCCACGCAAATATTTTTACAATTTTGGTGTGGAGTTCCCCTTAAAATCTATGCCAGACCCAAAGGACCTGGTATGGATTTAGGGGAGACTCCACAACAATTTTTTTTTTAAAAATTGGTGTGAAGTCCCCCTTAAAATCCATACTAAATCTAAGGGGTCTGGTATCGATTTTGGGGGGACCCCATGCCAAATTTTGTTTAAAAAATAGTTTTTGGGGTATTTTTTTCTTAATTTGGTGCTTAGAAATAATTCACATTTAGTTAACATTTCATGGCTTATCTAGTCCACAAAATAATTAGTAGAGCCCTGAAATTCAGTTTTGGAGCAGGGATTTTTTTTATTTGGGGGTTCTTCCCCCTCACCCCCACTACACTTTCTACTCAAGAACTTGCATGTGTGCACAACCTAATACTTTTGTATGCATTTAGATTTAATACCGATTTGAAGGGGTATGAATAGTTTGCACTTAGAAAATATGTATTTCGAGTCTGCAAAAATCAAACAAAGCAAAAAGCAATCAACTTTTTATTTCAACATTAGTATAAACACTTGGTACATTATCTACTTGCAGACCAGCCGATGTCTGACAGTGGCAGGTCGGCTCTATTGCGCAAATCTCCGTAGCTGTACGGCCGCGCTTTTAGAGACTGTAGGGCTCGCGCACCCTCTGCACGTCCCTGGAGCCGATGCGCGTTTGGAGCGCGATGTCCGCCGGCTACCCACGGTCACTCCTCACAGAGCCAAACAAATGGATCCCCGTTCTGACAGGGAGGTGGAGAGAGATCTGCTGTTCCCAGTGATCGGGAGCAGCTTTCTCTCTCCACCCCCAGTCACTACAGTCCCCCCACATTTAGAAACACTTAACCTCTTGATTGCCCCTAATGTTAACCCCTTCCTTGCCAGCAACATTTATACAGTAATCAGTGGCTATTTTTAGCTCTGATCGCTGTATAAATGTCAGTGGTCCCAAAAAAATGTCAAAAGTGTCCGATCTGTCCGCCGCAATATCGCAGTCACGCCAAAAATCGCAGATCACAGCCATTACTGGTAAAAAAAATAATGAAAATGCCATAAATGTATTCCCATAGTTTGCAAACGCGATAACTTTTGGGCAGCCCAATCAATATACGCCTATTGCGGGGTTTTTTTACCAAAAATATGTAGAAGAATATATATCGGCCTAAACTGAGGAATACATTGTTTTTTTATTTTTTTTTGGGGATATTTATTATAGCAAAAAGTAAAAAAAAGTCTTTTTTTTTCAAAATTGTTGCTCTTTGTTTATAGCGCAAAAAATAAAAAAACGCAGAGGTGATCAAATACTACCAAAAGAAAGCTTTATTTATGGGAAAAAAGGACGTCAATTTTGTTTGGGTGCAGCGACACAACAATTTTAAGTTAAAATGACCCAGTGCCGTATAGCAAAAAGTGCTCTGGTCAGGAAGGGGGTAAATCCTTCCGTGGAGGAAGTCTCCCTGTAAGTACCCACAGAACTACAGCTAAGGAGGAAAAACTTGACATCTACTAACTGTGAGTTTTTTGAACATACATTACTGGAGGGGTGTTGAGTGGATTACTCCAATCTTCAATCCCATCTCCGCCCTTCCCCCAATAAGCAATTTCAATAACTGTTTGTCTACGACCTTGATGCCCTTTAGCCCTGTTGGTGTCATTTTGGACTGCCAAGAACAACACAACAATTATCTTTCAGGTCTGGGGGTGTAGTTCAGTGGGGGGATCAGATAGAGGAACATCAATAGAGGGGAGACGAGGGGTGGTTCCTAACAGGGAAATGAGACTCCCATAGTCAAATTTTGTTTTCATATGACACAATTTGCAATGGTGGTGGAACCCTCCTACACATAAATACTACATTTAGACATAATTTAGGTAAGGCCCTGAGTCAGGAGTTACGTTAATAAAAAGGGAGAACAAATAACGTCTCTACATGAAGTGGCGTGTTTGGGATTCAAAACCAGAACCACAGTGTTGCTAAGCAGAAGTGCTAACTAGTGAGCCACTGTGCTGCCACATGTGGAACCCTCCTATACATACAGATGTGCTTATAAGTTCACATACCCTGGTAGAATTTATGGTTTCTTGGCTATTTATCAGAGGATATGAATGATAACACAAAAACATTTATATTACTCATGGTTAGTGTTTGGCTGAAGCCATTTATTATTAATCCTGTTTACTCTTTTTAAATCATAATGACAACAGAAACTACCCAAATGACCCTGATCAAAAGTTTACATACCCTGGTGATTTTCGTCTGATAACAGGCACACAAGTTGACACAAAGGGGTTTGAATGGTTACTAAAGGTAACCATCCTCACCTGTGATCTATTTGCTTGTAATTAGTCTGTGTGTATAAAAGGTCAATGAGTTTCTGGACTCCTGACAGACCCTAGCATCTTTCATCCAGTGCTGCACTGATGTTTTGGATTCTGAGTCATGGGGAAAGCAAAAGAATTGTCAAAAGATCGGTGGGAAAAGGTTGTAGAACTGTATAAAACAGGAAAGGGATATAAAAATATACCCAAGAAATTGAGAATGTCAATCAGCCGTGTTCAAACTCTAATCAAGAAGTGGAAAATGAGGGGTTCTGTTGAAAGCAAACCATGGTCAGGTAGACAAACTATAATTTCAGCTACAACTGCCAGGAAAATTGTTTGGGATGCAAAGAAAAACCCACAAATAACTTCAAGTGAAATACAGGACTCTCTGGAAACATGTGGTGTGGCTGTTCCAAGATGCACAATAACGAGGCACTTGAAGAAAGATGGGCTGCATGGTCGAGTCACCAGAAGAAAGCCATTACTCCGCAAATGTCACAAATAGAGTTCAGCAAACCTCTGGAAGTTCGGGTTCTGCTGGTCCGGCCGAAATTCGGGACAAAGTCCGGGTTCGGTTCCGGACAGAACCCAAACGTTTGCACGGACCCCGAACCCCATTGAAATCAATGGGGACCCAAACTTTTAGGCACAAAAATGGCTGTAACAAAGTCCTGGAAAGCCCTAGAGGGCTGCAAAAGGAAGTAAAATGGGGGTAAGAGTAGGGCAAGTGCCCTACAAAAAAATGGGGATAGGGAAAATAAATTGAAATCAAATAAAAAAATGGGAAGGGGGGTGGATGTGGAGTAGGAGCCTAGAGGTTGACTAGGCCGTGACCGTGGCAGTGTAGGTGGAAGTGGCGGTGGTAGAGTAGGAGGAGGTAGCCAACATGGTTTTTTTTTTTTTTTGTATTGAGGCCTATTCAAAAAAACATGGTAGTGTTTTATGTGGGTTTATTGCAGCTGCTGTTATGACCTAT